>JARSSU010045595.1:0-58571 GCA_029619165.1 Eurosta solidaginis
TACCAAAGTTAGAGGATTAAACACCAAGTTAACAGAACTGCTTTTAAAATCATTTAAACTCAAGCTACGATATAATTGCTTTAACCGAAACCTGGCTGAAAAACTCATGTTTTTAACCAAAGAGATACTCTAGTAATGACTACCAGATATATCAAACCGACCGCACTGACAGGTTGATGGTGGGTTCTGCTTGCTGTACACCTCTTCAATACCATCTGAAGAGATTTGCGTAACCGCCACGATACAATGAGATATATGCAATAAGCACACAACTAGCAAATATCCAACATTTATTTGGCCATCTGTTATATCCCGCATCTTCTGAACGTCCGTTATATGAATCACATTCCTTGCTAAGAACTGTTAATTCGATGCAAAGCCTTCCGATTCCATATTGTCTTGGATGACTCAATATGCCACACATATCATGGTGCATCTCTGAATTATATCGAACCAGTTCGTCAAAGTCTCCAACAATGAATTTCTAGACCGAATGTCGAGCTGTGCCTTCCACAAACAAACATCCAATCGAATAATTAAATTCGAGAAAGAGTGTTGGAATTAGCCTTTGATGCGATATGAATCTAAATATTCCAAATTAGTCGATGACGAACCCATTATGAACCTGAAGATGCTTAACACCCTTCCCTCAAAATAGTTTACGAAGTTGTAAATTATGCTTGGAACAGCGGAATAAACGATACGACTCCAGTTATCGCCTTCGACTGTGCGAATGGCAATTTTAAAAAATTAAATCGTGATCTATCTCGAATAGTGTGGCCAACATTAATGTGCTGTGGAGCAAAGCGTTTTCTCACTTTTTACAATACCTTTACTGTCTTTTTGAAAAATACATACTAAGCGAGATTTGTGTACATTCCGATACAAGCCAGTATGGTTCACTAAAAAAGCTGAAAAATTTTAAAGAATAAAAAGTCTCGATCTTTCAAGTTGTTCAAAAAAGACGGGTTACATAAACCATTACTTACAGTACTCGATTCTACGCGCAAGTATATTTCAATTGAACAAAAGTGTTACAAAGCTTATCTCCATTGTAAAATGAAAAGTATATATATAACTTGCAACCCGAGGCATTTTACGATTCGTAAACTCTAAACGCAGGGCGGAAAGGGTTATCCATCATGCACTGAAAAGTCCAAGATAATATTTCCAGCGATGATACAAGAGATCGCCTGACTTCTTGCGGAATTTTTCAAATCAAATTACTCTATTGAGACCAACGTTCACCTAATGAATACCCATACCATATTGATTCAGTTATTCATCAAGCTCCATTTAATCTTCAGAAGAATGTTATACTTATTTAAAAACTTTAAAAGTATCATATTCATAGGCCCCGACAGGATCCCGACACATATTAAAAAATGTGCCGCAAACATCGATACAGCCGCTAACAGATTTATTTAATTTATCTTTAATTTATGGCGTTCCCAACAATATGGAAGGAATCTTTTCATTATTTCCGATCATAAAATGGAAGCACGGTCTTCAATAGAAAACTACCGGGGCATAGCAACAGTTATCCGCATCCCAAAGTTATTTGAGGGATTGTTACCCACACCTAACATTCCCTATTTCCCCCATAATTGCAAGCTCGCAGGCATGGGTCTGTAAGGGCAAAATCACCTATCAACCAATTTACTAGAATTTACCACCCACGTTTCTAATGGATTCAGAAAAGGCCTTCACACTGATGTAATTTACACAGATTTCAGTAAAGCTTTCGACCAAGTATCAACACCCATACTTATTCATAAGCTCAGTCAACTCGGTTTTCAACCCGGTCTCTATGTGATTTCTTCGTATCTTGGTATCGTACGCAAAAGTAATCTTTATAAAATACACTTTCTGGGGTCATCAATGTTTCTTCTGGTGTTCCTCAGGCTAGCACCATCTGAGTCCATCGTTTCTTGTATGTTCATAAACGATATTATCTGGTACAATTAAATACTCAAAAATCTTGTATGTACGCAGGAAGACGATGTAAAACTTTTGTCAAATATAATCATGTGCCTCGGTTGAGGTAACATTCCTTGCTGCAAATGGATGTTTAAATCACTGGTTACCTGGTGCAATGTAAATTATATGCCGTCTCACAATCTCAAAACAATGTAAATTCATGTGTTTTTCTCGGAGAGTTTCGCCACCAGCTTCAATACAATAACAATATAGTCTAGAAACTGTAAATAATTTTATTGACTTAGGGAGTATGATGGATCCAAACTAGTTTCAATCTTCATATTAATGCTACAGTGAATAAAGGCAAAAGGTGTTTTGCATTTGTTAAACGGTGGGTCAAAAGAATTTAACGACCCCACATAACTAAAGCACTTTTTACAACATACAGTTTTAGGCCAATATTAGAATACGGCTCGAATAATTTGGAATCCGCGCTATCAAGTCCATGCAGACAGTCTCGATCAATACAAAAAACAATTTTACTATTTGCCTTAAGAAATTTCCAATGGGACTCTTTAACTAATCTTCCCACCCTTACACTAATCGATTAAAGCTTATCAATATTCCAACTCTTGCAGTCGAAGGGAAAGGCTTGTCGTTATATTTATGACCAAAACTTTTAAATGCCCTGGAAGAAATAGAGGAACGAAGCAGTTTAAGAGTATATAAGAGAAGCAATCTAAGGAAAGAGTCAAATAGTTTGATTTCAAACGTTGTATGGGCAAAGAACGCGAATGATTTTAATGTGAAAGCTCCCACTACTACCATTACACAAAGTAGTAGTTCATGTAACCACAGACCAATTGATAGATTCGTAACAACATCTACGGACTACTGACAAGTCAAATGTAAAGTATACAAGGAGAGAAAACGCAAGTGTTTACACTTTTAATTCCAAAAATGCATGCAGACACACACTAATATAAAAATTAAAATTTCTTTTTTCCATTTAACTTTGACAAATATAATCGTTAATGAGAAAAGTTAACTTAATAAGACTAAGCAAGTTTGATGCAGTCGCTTTGCGTAAACACATGCAGTTTTGCAAATTGCAAAGAATCGTGATTTGGTGTCAAAGTCACATGTCATTACAATCACTCCTACAGACAGCTGCTGCTCTAACATTTAAAAATTTTGGATCAATAATCTGATGAAGCGATAGGTAGAGCTTTATCTACACAAATAATCAATACTTTGCTGCGAAATATTGTAATTAAAGGGATTTACTTGATGTTGTATTCGTGCAGGTGAATATCTCGTTATTGACTGCTTTACTTGGTAGCAGAGCCGCAATCTTTGCATCGTGTATTGAAGCCAAAACTGACATATTCAAAAACTCAGGTCATGACTTTGCAGTCAATGTAAACTCATGCTCCTTCATTCGCTAACTACATGCAAGTTTTTCGAAAGTTTTATACACGTATGCAGATTTGATGGTGACTCGGAGGTAGTTAGGTGGTGGCAAGTCCCAGCGATGCTGATCGAACGGTGAAAAACGGTGGATGATTGATCACAATGGCACTTTCGTGCGAAACTTCAATGCTCGAAAACAATTACTACAACTTGAAACTATGAAACTGTTTTGGGAGATCATACTCTGAGAAATCCCACAGAAATTGAAAATATTCCTTATTACGACATCCCTAAATAGTGCATGAAAGTCCATGGGTGTTTACTCTATTTATATCATTTTCTTTTATTTTTTTCCATCTCTCTCTCTGTCTCTAATTTCTTTATTTTGAGCCACTAACTAAAGGTATGATGGTGCGTAGAACAGCTGCAGCGAGAATGTTGGTAGACGAAAAATGAAAATAGGAGTAGAAATGGTAGAATTTTTTCTTCTTCTCCAAGAAACAATATGCGAGAGCTTTGTATTGTACAAAACAATTCATAATTATTGTAAAACAATAATAAAGCACAATTTCTAACGAAATGACACTTTTACATGTAAACGAAACAAACAAAAAAATGCATGTAAATTTATATGTCCATAGCTTAGCTATATTGTATACTCTGCTTGCTGTATTTCGAGCTTGAAATACTGTACGAAAATTACGCCTAATTACACAACAATTTTTCAATCTACCAACAGTACTGCCACAAAATAACCGACTTCGGTATGTTATAGTTTACTTAAAATTTTTTATAGGTTCGTCTAAAATCATTTCGTTCACATAAAAACTGATGATAAATAGCGCAGGAAAATATTTGCGTGCTCATTTACTACATTATTTCATAAACACAAATATTTCTATGGCGGAATTTGTGCACAAATTTGAAAATTGGTTAGTTGGTTAGTGCACCTCTTAATATATTGACGTGTGCTCTGCAATTAAATACGTTGACGTATGATCGCAGTATTGGTGTTTCAATGCGAACATATTGAACGTGTGGTAGATTTTGGGCTCGGTGTGTGGAAGTGGTACAAAAGGAATATGGGTAAAAAGTGGTAGATCTACCAATAAAGTTGGTAAAGTCCGTGCACTGGGTGTGCAAAATACGAAGACCGGCCAAGCAAACCAAATAATGATACTTGCTCTTGAGTGCCTAGACATACAAATGTATATCTAGTGATAATAGCCAAGGTACAGTACGAATGAAAAGTCAGCGAGTGTCAAGAAATATTACTGCACACGACAATCTGGCTATCATCTGCCCTAAATGTTAAGGCACTATTTTAACTTTTTTGGCTCGTTACAGCTTCGTTGGTGCTTGTGTAGCACAAACCAACTATGGTGCATACTTTTAGGCGCCACAACTTTAAAACCTTGGTAATTTCTTTTGGAATTTGTCATTATTCACTAAAGCGCCAAATAAACGACACAGAAACATTTCCGCGACATTCCCGTATTTCATGTTTCTTGCGACCTTTTTCTGTCGTGTATGGTGGTTTGCATTCGCGCAACATGTTCGCCAAAAATCAAAATATTTTAATTTTTGGCGAACATTTGCGCGACTGTTCGTGCTTGTAGTGGCGAAATAGCTCATAATCGTAGTAATTTCTGAAACGGAACAGACGTGCCGGCGGAAAAGTAAAATGGACAATCAAAAATGTTCTGTAGCGAATTTATTGAAATGTATACATTTTTTTAACGCTTAATTGCACCCACAGCGAGCAATATGCTGCAGCCACATTGTTGTACGTATTCATCGCTGTGTGCTGAAAGAGCACTAATGTTTTGTTTCCGTGGCCAAAGTTCCGTTGTATGGTGTATGGCCAAGCTGCGCACAAGATGCGGAATGTTCGCGGAAATGTTCGTGTCGTGTATTTGGTCGCTAAGAAGCTGCCACTCGAGCTCCTCGCTGTTAAATACAGTTTTCTTATCTCAGGAATAAAAACCTCTTGTCTAAAAATTCGATACATATACGACAACAATTCATACCTCGCAAAGGCTGGTAATTTGCTAAATACAAGAAATCGGTTATATGGAAGATGTATAATATAGGGACTGCTCCGGTCGGCTCCGACAAATGATTAATCGGCACACCCAAATATACCTGCTTACCAAATGTCATCCAGGTCTCATCAGAAACATTGAGGAAATAGTTTCGCGTTCAACAGACAGCACATAGACAGACGGCCATAGCTAAATCAACTCCGCTCGTCATCCTGATTATATCGGTATACTTAATGATGGGTATATCTCATATACTTAAGACTTACAACTTTACAATTTCGTTCTCATTAATATATAAAATGATGCATCGCGGGCTAGCGACTTTATTTCGATTTGGGTTTTTGTTGGATTTCTTCATGCTGGGATTTTTGTTTGCGAAATCGGTGCACTGCGTGCATGGAAACTTCGTCACCAACTATATCTTAATCACACACATTTTTTCGTGTCCGATTATCTTGAATATTTATACTTAAATACTCTAAACGCACAATTTTTTTCTGGAGGTGTCCCAAATACCGACCTGTAAGAATAATTTTTTATAATTCGATCCGCTTAGCCACTTTCTTTTTGGGGTCGGTTTTGTAGACATTGATCGGGTTTTATAACGCTTGCTCTTACATGATTTCGTTGATTAATCCAAATAAATTGCACGAATCAACATTTCTACTTTTTTTATGCAACTTTCGAAAAACGAGAAAAAAGGCCCTTATAACCCAATTTTTGATGTTTTTGATGACACCAAGTAATTCGTCCTAATAATGGTATATGGAGACCTAATTAAAAAAAAATAATAATAATTGGGCAAAAAGTGTTTAAAAACCGACGCATTTTTTTCATACAAATTGCATTTCCGAAATTACTTGGCCTGCAAATTGTAATCCAGTCACGTGATCCACACTAGCGTTTAACATTTCCTTACTAAAAAAAATTACGCACGTACACACTCATCAAGAGAGCGCCACACGTTTTTTAAGCCAAACTGACTATTCTTCCAGAAACTACTTCTACAATAACTCGGCTCAAGATCTACCATAAAATGGAGGTTGCCTTTAACCACGTCACTCGGTATGTCTATGGCTTACATATAGTTTGAACATATATTCTATATATTCTGTACCTGTCTGATTATCAGAAGGCAAGGAGATGCATTTTCTGTTTCGACTTATCCTAACAAAAAACCGGTCATACTTGTATAATAAAATCGTATTTAATAGGTCTCTCCGCTCATGCACTCTATCCGTACCTACTTTTAATTATGCACCTTCGACTAGGCTGTTTTTTGCCAACACCACGCGTCTCTGGAATTCATCCCTGCTTCTGTGAGAAACTCTCTAGACCAAAACAACTATAGACGTATTCTTTAGAGCTACTTTTCTAATCTTGAAACTTAAATTAGCTATCTAAATAATTTCAAACTACTTCTCTATACTTCTTCTATACTACTTTCTTATACTCGTTTTTTATATTTTTTTGATCTGTTATTTATATAACTTAATTAACGTTTAGCATATTTTGTGTCATATACAAATTTATAATTGAATTGTAATACGTGGTTGTTTGTACTCTTAAAAGATTACATTATCTTAATGTACTAATGTGATTAAATAAATACAATACTATACAATACAACAACAATACAGACCAGTGTAAATGTAGTATTAGTATTATTCAAGTTCACCGAAAACAGAGCTTAAGTCTACTTTTTAACACCATGATTGTCCATTTCATCTAAAACTGCTTGGCATATTATTTTTTCATAATGGTTTCAGTTTAATTTTTCAAATTTATATACACATGTGTATTTTCAGTTTTAAACTTAAATTAGCGTAATTTTATTTACATTTATAACACAAATATATATGTATATCTACATAATTGAAATAATAAGAAAAAATTTTTAAATCCTTAAATACATATTATTAAAGATATAACACATTTGCTTTTAGCCCACTTGTTTTTTTTTCATGTATTTAACTATGTAATTTACGAGTATAAAATATAACATATAATGAATTATTAAAATAATATAACAAAAAAATACAAATATTTCTTTTATATCATAATACGGCTATAAAATTTTAAATCTCACATAATTGCTTTTAGTCGACGCTCTTGCAAAATCACTAATCAACCATTCACTCACATAATAAAATTAATATTATTATATTTTGCGCAGAGATTAAGGCCGAGCTGTCTCTTACAGTTTAAGGTATGTCGATTTTTGAAACGCTTATATTAACTTCACTTGTGTTCTTTACCGCACAGGTACCCGCTTTTTCAGCTGGTACGAATATGCTTTGCAGTTTTGAATAGAGCGACATTCTTATTAATTTTTAGATACAAGTCTTAGGTTTACATAAATTCAGTCAAAAAATGTTGAAACACTCAATCCGCATTGACGGATGAGCCTTAGTGAACCCCATTAATTCGGCTAAGCGATTGGCATTAACAACTATGGTCTCGACAACTGGCGCTTGATTGACTGACCCTACTAACATCAAGCTATTGATCGCAAACTACTGATCAATGTGCCGGTCGTAGGAAATCTGTGAGACGGTCGAAGGGACCCTAACACCTAGATAGATTTGATCAAAACGTAGTTCCCTGAGTCCGCATGTAAGGTTAGGCACTCGACGACACAGCGCTGTAGATAGACTCCTCACCGTCTCAGTTAGCGTTAAATCTTCTAACTCCAACACAACCTAAATAGAAGAGACCTCGTCTCGCGACGATTTCTGCAATTATGAAGAAGGTGGATATTCAGCTGATGCCTAACTCATAGCAAATACCCACCCCTATCTCTATCTCCAATGTTTACTATCATCTACATAGATCCAGCTGCCGTGGTGTTGTGGTAGCGTGCTCCGCCTACCACCACAAAAATTTCGAAACAAACATTTTTCTAAGCTGGGTTTGCTCCTCAGCAGTGATTGGGAAAACTTCGAATGTATTTCTGTCATGAAAAGCTTCTCAAATAAAACGCATCTGCTATCAGAGTAATCGTAAATATGTAGGTTTCGCAAATTTGTAGAAAAAATTAAAAAGCAGCAGGACGTAAGTTGCAGAGAAGATCGGCTCAGATTCACTTCCGAGGTATATCGCACCTTGTATATATTTTTAGTTAGAGTCTAGTCGTAAACCTCTACCCGGGAGGACAAATAAAGGTAACAACCCTGTGGAAACCTGTACACAGTTATTTTTTTGCAAGCGATAAGACAGTTCGCTAGTTACCTTTCCGCTTTCCCCTATTGCATTCAAACCCTGATGAGCTGTATACGGAGATCCTTGCTGATTTCAACCAGACCCATTCGGTTCATGATTTTCTTTTTTTAACGTTTTTAAACAGGGGCCCTACCCCTGTATGTCGTGTGAGTCTAGCAGGTAGTGAGTGTTTGGCTTATGGCCATGTTAAGCTTCTGAAAGTTGATTTCGTCTTTTGTGCTCCTTTCAGCTACCTGTACTTTGTTCCTTTTTGTGTATTATTTTCAGGGTTTCGAATTACACGTCCGATGCGGAGTTTGCATGTTCGTTATTAAGCCATGTTTTCAAGTATGTCCAGCCTTGTTTGTATGGTGAAGTTTGACTGTATTTTTTATATTCATATGTTCCCAAAATCTGGTTGAAATTTTGAAACTCGTTTACCACATGTAGCTCTGCTGGCATTCGTATGTTAAATTATATATCCCTTGTTCGTCGAGTTCTATTACTTATCTTCAGAGCTACTTTCGAAAACTTATTTTTTGAATGAAATTTCATATCTATAGCTCGGGGTTATTCTAGTTGAGCGAATATGGCTTAGTTAAGTGGTTTTGTGGTTTTGCAAAAACATCGATGTTACACGAACTTAGTGAAAAAACAAAAGGAATATCATTGAGGTAGACTTGATTATTATTTCAACCAAAAAATTTGAACACGCCTACTCATAACTTTCCTGGCGCATAAAGTCACACCACGTTTTTAATTTATCCAAACCGGGCAATTCGATAAACTCTATCTTTTCGCTAATATTCAGACATTTGATTTTGCCTTCATCACGTTCAATTGGTTCAAATATCACATCATCCAACATGTCACAATTGGGATCGCTATTCTTTGCGAAACTCGTAACTATGTCTATCATACGTACGCGTCACTTCATACTCTTTTGAGTACTTCGCTGGACGATGCGAAAACATAGCAAAAATATATAACAAAGATCATCACCATGACATGTGCCGCGTACATCACGACCGCAAAGAATATTGCGAATTGCATTTCCATCGCGCGAATCATAATCAAATCGATAGAGGTAGGTGGGAGCGGTGCTATGCCTTTGACGAGAGAGTAATGTACGGTAAATTGGAGACCAGAACTCACGATATGAGTGAAGCTAAACGAACGAAAGTAGAGCAACGAAAACTTAAACTACGAGACCAACATTTCTTTCTTGTTTAGCACTTACATCCAAAAACTGCATCAGTGTTTTTGCGAACATTCCTCTACGCCAAAATATATCTTCTTGAGCTTTAAAGCACATGCTTCACATTTTCCGAATCGTCTTGAATTTCAGGTGGCAAAAGATTTTTACAATCCCGTACTTCGTCAGTGTTGCAGGGCGGCGTTTTATCTCTACAAAAACAAAAAATTAAATTTAACGGAGTTTGGCTTAGAGTAAATTAAAAAAAATTTCAAAAATGTATAAGTTTAACCCCTCATTCGTTTTCGTGTTTATTCCAAGTTAAAAGTTAACTTGTCGTTCTGCAAGTGGACCTAAATCTTTAAAACTGTACTCACCCGGATAAAAAAGTAGACCTTCAAAACTTGTGCCGCTAAAAATAAGCGGTATACTATTGCTCCAAGATTTCTTCATCAACTCGTATGGCGGCTCGTTCAACACACAATCCTCTGTCCAATATGGCTCTATAATGGGTACAAAAGCAAATTGTAGACGTTTGTGCTTCTCCTCTTTGTTGTCAGCAGTATTCCATTGGCACGTACTAAGTCTGGTCCCTTTGTATTTAATAAAAATTCGTATACTTCTGTATCTTGATCCTCGCCTTCGTAACCTGAAACTTTTGCAAGACGATATGCCCAACGCTTTTTTTGCTGATTCCCCCAAGGACATAATGCAGACCGGGACATTATGATACCCTTATGTACTAATCCTTTCGACTGTTCGCTCAACAAGCAAAAATGTACGGAGGTACCACCAGCGCTTTCACCAAAAAGTGTAACATTATTTGGATCGCCACCAAATGCTGCTATGTTCTCTTTTACCCAGCGCAATGCGAGTATTTGATCTTTTATGCCTGCATTTCCTGGTATTTGCACTGTTGGGTCTTCTAATGATAAAAATCCGAAAGGACCAAGACGGTACTGTATAGTCACAAGTACAATATCTTTGGATATTAAAAAATCGGGGCTGTACATGTCACGCGTTGCTTCACCAATCTGAAAGCCACCACCATAGATCCAAACCATGACAGGACGTGGCGTTTCTGGATGAATCTAAAAGTATAAAATAACTTACTAGATGCTTTGAGCTAGAGCTTTTCGGCCGAGAATTGACGAAGCAAAGTTAAATGTATTTTTTCGTACTACGCGTTTCGATGCTTTCTCGTCTACCTCAGGGAGTCTGATAATTTTATTATGTTGGAAAAGGAAAATTCACTTTACCTTCCCAATTCCCAGCCAAAATCTCCATCACATCCAAAATACTTTATTTAATTCTTCGCTAAATTTTTACTGCACTGTAAATTAGTGATTTTGAGTTAAAACTGCAAATGAGATGCATTTCCGAAATAACTAATTTGATCGCGTTTTTTCCTCAAAATGCGATCCACACACGTATTCTCTTACCAAAAGAAACACCGCGTGAACATAATGGTTAAATGACGTAGCACAATTAAGTACTATATTCGAGTTATTATTAAGCAGTTTTCTCAAACTTTTAAACTGACAATTATATCAGAAACGCGTTTGCATTTTTTGTGTTTTTTTTTCTTTTTTGATCAACTAAGTGAAGGCATTTTCTTACGACGGGTTAGTCCCCTAACAGTGGAGTCTTGAGCAAAATGGGATTTAGGAATTTAAGTGCTTTCATTTGACTCATTTGGTCGAACGCATTTGGGGTCAGTGTAAATGTAATCTCGTATTATCCGTATGAGCAGTGATGGCGCTCTTGGATTCCTTTAAACTAAATATTGATATATAAATTCCATTGGTTCTTTCAACAGTACCTCCACTGGTCACTGATTTATAAAACCAGTGATAATTTTAGAAATATTTGGAATAATTGTGGTATTTTAGGGTCCATAACGAAACTATTTCCGAATAATTTCATGACTATTTGCGGAAAATTTTAGAATTTTTTTTTCGGAACTATTCCAGGGCTATCTTTAAATGACGGGACCCTTCGGGACTATTTCGTGATGATTTAGAAATGGTTTTCACGGTCATATTTGGGCCATTCTAAGAGGGTTGTGCTCGAAATCATTTGGGCGCAATTTTACGATTGTTATAAGTCCGTTTTAAAACTGCTTAAGGACTATTTTGATAAAATTTCAAGTTTTGGAATCATTCTCTCGTCTGGAAATAATTTTTTAGTCGTAACAACTCACATAATAGATCAGAGTCGAATTAAATTAACTTTTAAATTAAACGAAATTTTATGTTTTATTATCTATGTGTAGGCAAAGTCGCGAGTGCTCCGCTTATCACACGTAGGTTCTGGGCTAAAGTCCCGGGCAAAGCAACACCAAAAATTAAAAAAAAGATTTTTAAATTACAAAAAGTGTTTCCAAGCAGAGTCACGCCTCGGCAATGGTGATTTGGAAAACACTCCGAGTCTATTTATGACATGTAAAGCTTCTCAGTGAGTCGTCATAAAACATGACCTTCACCATTGTAGAGTACGCTGACGACGTGGCGATCTCGATTTCAAGTCACTAACTTTCGCAATGTGTGAAGTTATGAATATAACATTTACAAAGCTTAGTAAGTGGGCGAAAGAATGTGGCGCTAGACTAAATCAGCTACTCTTCATGGGTCAAACATAATACAATATATTACCTGAGTCAAACATAATATGCCTTACTACAGCTGTGCAAAGCAAGGAGTGGGTGCGAAAAGCTGCATATGCATTTACATCGATTTTATGAGGTCTCAATGTATATAAACTATTATGGCTATGACTGTCTGAGGCAGTGATGCAACCTTTGCTTACTTTTGACTAAATAGTGTGTGGGAGGCTCTCGTAAGAGCTACAATCTCACCATTCACTGAAAGTTTTGTGCTTCTGAAGCTTGTCTCGCAACACAAAGAGCAATGAACACACAAAAAAGGTCAAACGGCTAAATTCACTGACTTCTACCTGCCTCAGCTGACCACACAAATTGATCAGTAAAAACCATCAAAACAAGAACCAATCAATACAAAATTTTGAAATACCAGTGACTTGTGTAGAGTAAAAACGACTGGGCTACGACACTTTATGCTGCAAAAAATTCGGGAAACTCTAAATAAAAATTTCAAACATTCGTCAAATTTTCTTGAAAATGCTAACAAGAATTTAACTGTAGAAATTTGATAAAAATGGAGTCCCCGACGTCACCACGAACGTGCTAGAAGAGGACCAACCGCTAAATGGTGCTGTGACTCGCACAGAGGAACACCTGGCACAACAGTCACGAGAGGCTGAAGGGGGCCTCGAATACTCTAAACCAAAAGGCCAAGGGGAGGACAACGACGTCAAGACAAAAGGTGCTGGAGGGGGACAAACAGCCCAATGGTGCTGCGAGTTCTACAGATAAAACCTCCAACACAGTAAAGTGGTGTCGAGCGAACTCCTCTAACTCTTGAGGAGGGTTCGTTTGACGTAGCGCTGATCCCAGGAGCTGTGGCTCTCATCGGGAGGAAAGGTTTCTGGCCTAGCGTGCGCGGGTTTGGCGTTTACCACGGGCAAACGGAAGGACGGTGCGAGCTGTAGTAATGGTAAGGAAACAGCTGCATTCATATATGCTGCCTAATTACACCACTGAGGATCTCGTAGCAGTGGCCGTTGAGCAAAAGAATAAGCAGCCATTTATCCTGGCGTCCTGCTACATGGCCCATGCTGCGGAAGTTCCACCGACGGAGTCCAAAAGGCTAGTACAGGAGGAGAACGGTTGGTCATAGGCGCAGATGCAAATGCGCACCACAATGCGTGGGGAGGAGCAGATACGAAGGAGAGAGGCGAATCTCTGTGTCGTTACAACCTGCAAACAATTTGCAGATAGCCAACAGGGGAAATGTCCCTCCATACATTGGTCCAAAATCCAGCAATGTTCTGGATATTACATTGAGCTCCGAGCGTGATATATCATATGATTGGATTGTTCTTGATAGACTATCCTTCTCCGACCATTTCGTATATCAGATTCAGCATCCCCATTAAAGAGGGTAGAGAAGGGAGGAACCTTAGAAACCCTAGGTCAACGAACTGAGACTAAATCCCAGAAAACATGTAGAAACAAAACTGGGACAACCCAAAGAGGTTGCTAATGTAGAGGAACTGGAGGAGTTGAATGAATTCCTAACAAGGACGCTTATCACTGCGTATAACAAAGCTTGCCCTCTAAGAGGATTCAGAGGAAAAGCAAAGCCGCCATGGTGGAGCATGAGCTGAGTCTTCTAAGAAGACAGGTAAAAGAAATGTTTAAGCTCGCAAAGACCGCGGAAAGCGAAGCGTCTCGGGACGAGTACAGGGATCTACTGAGGATCTACAAGCGTGACATTACCAGGGCGAAGAGAAACTCATGGAAAAGTTCTGTACGGACATAGAGAGCTCCAGCGAAACAGTACGGTTGAAAAAAATCTAACAAAGGGAACATAGTCCAGGGACTATAAAGAAAGAGAACGGGGAATGGTCACGTAATAGTGAGGAATCCCTTGAGGTGCTTCCCGATTACACATTTCCCATCGGGAGACGGTTTAGAAGAGCCAGCAGACCATCACTCACACTTCGATCACGGAGCTGTAGTGCCGGGTTTGGTGACCGATACCCAGATCGAGTGGGCAGTGAAGACGTTTTCTAAGTTTAAATCGCCGGGCCCAGATGGTATATTCCGGCCATGCTACAAGTCTCAAGTAGGGCGGCGTGGATGGCTTAAAATAATATTAGTTGTAGCCGGTCAATAAATTATTGTAAATATTTTTGTGTTATGATAGGCTTTTCTTGACAATAATGTTGCTTTTAGTGCAAGTAAAACTCCACTATTACGTCCCAACGTTTTCGCTAAGCACCTAGCTTCCTCAGGGGCGAAACTGCATTTATTTAAATATTTTTTCAATTTACCAAACATAATTTGTCATGAAATTATAAAAATAGTTGTTTAAAATTTCAACAATGTCCAAAAATTAAAACAAACAAAAACAATAAACGAAAGGACTTACAACCTCTGCTGTGGACGCTGGTCATCAACCAACTGCTTAGGCAATTCGATGAGGGACCCGTAAACTTACGGCTTACGCAAGACGTTGCAATGTCATAAGTGGAAAGTGCCTTCCAACGATTAGTTCTTGATGGATCAGGCGCTTCGGGATTCATACCTGGGCATCTAATGTCGGGTTGAAAGTCAATGCGGAGAAGACGGATATGGTCTTGTTTACAAAGAGGTACAAGGTCCCAATTAGCCAGGCCTAAGTTAGAAGGGTGACCTTACAAGAGAAACCTTGCACAAAATATCTAGGAATCATCCTAGACAGTAAGCAGTCATGGAAGCTAACGTGGAGGAGAGGGGTCAAGAAGGCCTCAACGGCCCTCTATGCATGTAAACGAATGCTGGGGTGTACGTGTGGCCTATCGCCCTCTCTTTCTCATTGGGTTTTTACAGCGATTGTAAGCCCTATTCTATACTATGGAGTTCTTGTTTGGTGGAAAGCCACACAAAAAACAACATACTCAAAAAATTAGAGCGGGGTATGCAGACTATCGATGCTTAGCATTACGGGAGCCCTGAAAACAACCCGACGCAGCACGGTATGCCATTCTGCACATCCCACCTGTAGACCTGGTAGCAAAGAACAAAGCGTTAACGACCGCAACCAGGCTCGGTGCTTCGGGGCAGCTTGGCCGCCGACCATATGGCCATAGTAGTATAGCGTCATCAATCACAAGACGAACAGACTGCATGATTCCCTATCTGCGCTTCGAGGGAGATCTTAAGGCCACAATAGAGGTGGGACGGTTGGCGGCAGGGTTGCGCAAATGGCGGACGAGGCGATACATGTGTACACCGATGGTTCCAAAGTAGTGGAAGGAGTAGGGTCTGCGGTATACTGCGCTGATCCGAAAATAAGCAGATTCTACATGCTGCCGGATTACTGTAGCGTTTTCCAAGCGGAAATATTAGCCGTAACCAAAGTAGTAGAAACCCTGGAAGAGAATAGCTTAAGCTGCAACTGTTTTAACTTTTATGTTGACAGTCAAGCAGCAATTAAGGCAATAATCTCGCATAGCACAGCATCTAAAATGCGTGTTAGAGTGTAAGCAGTCTCTGGAGAGAATCGGGAGAGGAGAAGCATACATCTATATTGGGTCCCAGGGCATATTGGAATAGATGGGAATGAAAAAGCGGACGAACTAGCTAAAAAGGGCGCATCCTTGAAGCTTTCTCCGTAGATGTCCCAATTAGATTGGGCGAGATTAAGCGAAGGCGAGAGGTGCACATGATCAACCAAGCGGGAAAGCGTGGGTTCAAGCGCGGGGCTGTAAAGTGTAGAAGATTATGTGTAGGTCTTACAACCTTAGACTAACACAGTTGCTCCTATCATTAAAAAGAGAGGACTGTAGACTCATGACGGGTATTCTGACTGGACACTGCCTTCTGGCGTCACTCGCCTTTAAATTAGGCTTGGGCAGTGATAGCAGATGTAGGAAGTGCGGGTTGGAGGAGGAAACGGTCGAGCACGTTCTGTGCTCATGCCCTGCACTTGCCAGGCTAAGGCTCCAGCTATTAGGAGTGATACAGCTTTCAGATCTAGAAGCAGCAAGTGGTTTAAGTTCTAGGAAGCTTCTAATATTTGCCAAGAGGACGGAGTTATTTTATAACATAGGTCCTGGTTTTTGATAGGGTTTTTCAGTTTGGTCGATAAAACAAACTTCTGGTAACACTACGGACTCAATCAGTCTATGTGAGGGCCAGTTCAACCTACCTACCTACCTGGCATTGCTATTGTTATGTGTTTGTATAACTCATTGTTAAACCTATGTTATCCTCTCTCCTGGTTTCAAAAGTCCCAAAGCGGTTTCGCTTAACTTAAAAACTTTTGAGTTTGTTAGGAAGGATTTTTAAATATTTGGCGATTGGATTTTTAAATTAAATAAAGAAAAAAAATAAAAATTTTAATTGGCAGCTTAAAAGTACCTTCTTCTTTTTGTTCTTTACTAAAAAACTGTCATAAGAATATTGATATAATCACGAGCGCTGTTAAATACTTACTTTCTTTGTAAAAACATTCAAATACAAGCAATCTTCTGAGCCCTTATATTTTCGAAATAGCATATACGTTTGTAATGGCTGCTCAGCTGGTTTTGTACCATCCCTACACCATCCCATGGCTCAGCTGGCTGTGGAGCACGAAAACGTAATTTCCCCAAAGGTGGCTTTGCATATGGAATACCCTCGAAACTGAAATATGCATCACCCAAATTGTCAGACGCTTTACACCTTTTACATCACCTTGGTGGTCGTTACCACCTCGTAAATGTTTGTTGTATGTTTATTTTGTTCATATTTAAATTCGAGGACTCTGAAAAGGTAACGAAAGTATACAAATATATAATAAATGATGCAGACATTATTTGATTGTTAATAGTAAATTTATGTAAATATTATGTACACACATGCATATGTATATACATACATACTTATGTACATACAAGCAAAGCGAGGCCAATATCCAGATAGTTATGTGTAATCGTTAAATTGTAATTGTAATATGTAGTGCATATAAAATGCAAATATGTATGCGTAAATGATTATTACGTAAACAATGACCAATAAAACGTGATAAAGTTAAATAACGAGCGACAATAAAAAAGCGAAAACGAAAAATAAGCAAATAATTAAAACTGTGAATTTGCGTGCTATAAGTAGAGACATTTGTTTGTGTTACATTGAACCGAATGATGGAAGACTTCAGGTTGTATACCGACTACAAACGGCATCTACAAAGAAATATGCTCGGTGTCTTTGTCAAACGACTGCCGAGCAGTGGCTACGCTTTTCGAAGATGTGGCTTTGAAATCAGGAACTTGCCGCTTGCCTCCCATAGAAAGTGATGGAACCTCAAGATGGTTGTAAAAGCATACGTGATCAATGTTAATTTTAATTTAAAATTTTATAATCTACTAGCAGACCCGACAGATATTGTTCTGCCCTAAATTTGGTTTGTCTGCATACATTTTAATAAGCTTTTCCGTTTAACTCTGCCCTACCCCCTCTTCACTTTTTCTTAATCCTTTTATTCACTCATCCGTCTCACTCTATCTCTTTCTCAGTCTCTTTCTCCTTCCCTCTTTCTCTTCTCTCAAGTCATTCTCATTCTCACTTATTGCCAGTTCAGAGAGTTGTATGTATTTTGTTCCAGTCCATTCCGAGACCCAGTCCCACCCCGAGTCTCAGTCCAGGCCTAGTCCTAATCCCAATCCCAGTCCGTATATGGTCTACTTCCCGGAAAAAAAAGGATCATAAATACTAATATAGGCAAATTTATATACCAAATTTTAGGCAAAAGGAGTAGGACCTACATATGTAAATAGGTACGTGGGTATTATTTATTCATGTCTTTATTTCGGCTTCGTATGCATATTTATAAATTTTGCCAGGTCGATGCGACTAAATCGAATATCACAAAGAAAATTACTTTAAAGTTCTCAGCAACACCTTTCATTTGATATCAATATTACACACACATTCTAGGGGTATCCGGGTCAACGTTTTGGCCTATATCTCGAGACGCTAGTCACCCAGGGGTATGAAAATTACTCTATACTAAAGCACTCATCAACAGCTTTCATTTGTTATCCATATTCTATAAGCACATTCTAGGGGTACTCGGGCCCTCGATTTGGCCTATATCTCAAGACCCTAGCCACCCAGGGGTACAAAAAATACCCCGTATCAAAGTACTCATAAACAATTTCCATTTTATACCCATATTGTACAAACAACATCCCAGGATTACCCAGGTCCACGTTTTGATCTCAAGACCCTAGCCAGACAGGGATACAAGGTATCCGTAAAGGTATACGTATTCTGGTTCTAAGCTACCTCTCCGCCAATTTTCAGCCAAAATCGGTTTTTCGTTCTTGAGTTATAAATAGTGTAACTAACACCACTTTCTTTAATATATTGTAACGAATTTAGGGGAAATTCCGCTTATTTGCAACTTTCTGCTTACGTTCGTATCGCTAAACTGTAGAATAAAATACTCCAATATTTTGTATTACAACATGATCTTTATTAGACTACTTTGAAAGTACTTCGCAATTAAACTTCACTTCGCAACTGATAGCGTGCTTAAATCAACTGATTACTGATTACTCAGCTTGTGCAGCTTTATACTCTCTGCCCAAATGTCTAGACGTTTCCTCTCTAGAATCCTCTACCTGGTCACCAGCCATACGCGTGTTTATTTGTAGTGTGTAACCATATGCGTGTGTATATGTGAGTACTACTTCGGCTGATGATAACATGCGTTTGTGAGTATCTCTCTGCTGCTTGTATGTATGTATGTACATGAAGATTATTGTGTTTATGTAGATTGCTTAAAGGTTTTTGTTGTTGTGAATTTATTTAGTGATGTGAATATTCGTCACAATATGTACATATGTATATAGATTGTTGAATATGTTGTCGGAATGAACACGAACCCTAGCAACACCGAATTACTCTAAATTGATTAATAATGCTGTCGTAATGATGTGATAGCGAACAGCTGGTAAACAATTATCACCCAATAAAAAGGGCTGCACTGAGTGGGAGTTAAGAAATAACATTTCACCAAGCCACCTACCCGAATTATTGTCTTTAATTACTCAAGACTGGCTATTCTTCGAAGATATCTTTTTGAAGACTTTAAAAAGTTTGTCTTTACAAATATATCAAGAAACATCTTCTTGTAGAAAATCCATTGAGATATCACATAATTTTGTTCTATTTTTAGTTAGGTATTACATAAGGAATAGCGAGTCAGAGAATACAAACAACTTAAAGGATCGTGCAAAGTTTGATCTACGGGTATTTAAAACAATTGGTTAAAAGTATCGTATATATCTGAATGGTACTTTTAACATATACTCACTTAGCAAAACAGAGCTGTCCATTATACTTTTGGATAACTTCGCAATGAATATAGCCCCAAACACTTCATTGCGACTCTGTTACTGAGGTAGGTTAATAAGTTACAGACGGCTAGAACATGGAGCAAGATAACGCTCTGGATCCCTTGGCAAGCCCATCAAAGCAAAGAGCAGGAATTGTTTTTGAACAGATTCCAATTTATCACAATGGACCTAATAACAAGGGGTAAATATTATTGAAGCGTATTCCAAAATAGGTCTCACTAATAACGTAAAGAGCGTTTTGATAATATAGGGATCAGTGAATTCTTTTGCCCCCACCACTTTATGAATGCTAAGGTCTCTTTAGCTCAACGTAACTATTACGATCGCCATGAAGGCGTAGTACATGATAAACTTTTATTTGAGAGAGCCGGTTTTTTCAATGCTACGCATCACTAAAAGTGAGTATTTAAGTACTTGCGTATGTAAATTTAAAAGCGCCATAGTGATTATCAACAATACCCAATTTTTCTTTTTCCTCAAACTTTATTTTGAGTTTACTACTTTAGCACATTTACCGTGAGTTGTTTACAGATTAATTAATTTGCTGTGCCGGCTCGCGCTCATGATGCTATTTGTTTTCCCAAAGATTGGTGAAGAAATCCTAGTAATGACAACTTAAACAAAGTTGTAAAGCTATTGTAACCATTTTAAAAGGTACAAGTAAGGAAGGCTAAGTTCGGGTGTAACCGAACATTTCATACTCAGCTGAGAGCTTTGGAGACAAAATAAAAGAAAATCACCATGTAGGAAAATGAACCATGCAATTCGGTAAGCTAGCTAGTGTTTAATTGTACTAGCTAGCAGCGAAATACAGCTAATAAAAAGTAATCGAGTTGAGTTGGCTAAGCGCTTTCAGTTGAAACCGCTTAGGTAATTGTCGACCTGATTGATAGTGTTGTATAGTGTTGCATATTCAAAAATAGGGCACTATTGTGAACGAGCGAATGAAATGAACATATGAATGTGCAGATAAACAAAAATAACAAAATAACAGCGTGGCGGCAGGGTGACATACATACAAACAAACACAAGCATTTCATGTATTTTGTTTTTTGTAATTCTCTGGTTGAGTGTCAAAAACATACTGCGCTAGAAGTAGAAATGTCATAGCAGCGAAAAAAAGTAACAATTAGCTGATAAACCTTCACCATCTGTATGGTTTTGGCATAATGAAACTGTTTAGCTAGTTGAAGCGTTTTCTTCAGGCTCGCTTGAAAAAAAATACGCCTAATATTATTAACTGGCTGACGGCAATATGTTCAGACAAGGTTCCTAAAAGGACATTTCTGATTCATTTGCCAAATTGTATGAGCGTGCAAAGAAGTGCATCGAAGTGAAAGGAGATTGCATTGAATATAAAAAGGAATTATGCCAAAATGTACACTGGTTGTTTTTATTTTGAAAAATTTCGGTTATTTTTGGAACAGAGGGTGTAGCAGCCTTCAAGCGAAATTTCGACTTGAATGATCAATGAGTGAATGATTAATGATGGAGGACAAATAAATTAATGTACTGTAACGATTTGGGGATTTCCTGATATTTTGCACCTTCTGCACTTTCGCTGAACTGTCGAATAAATAACTCCAATATTCAATATTTTAATGTGGTATTTATTTAGTCTACTTTTGGACTAGTACAATTATACTTCAATATCGCGTACTTCACAAAAGCGTGGTTAAATCAAACTGATTACTGATTCCTCAGCTTCTGCTGCTTTTATACTCTCGGGTTTTCTCCATCTCCATCTCTCCTAAGGTCTAGTAATTTCGCGAACAGTTGTAAGTCATGCTTGGTTACCAGCTATATACATGTATATTTGTAGTTTATGCGTATGTATGTATGAGTAACTACTTCGGCTGATGACGACTACATATGTGTGCGTGAGATATCTCTTCACTTTGAGCTGCTGGTATATATGTAAGTTTGTATTTTTTAATCGAAAAAAGAAGGGAACGGACGTAAAACAAGGGCCCCCAAATTAATGGTTGCCTAGTGCCCCGTTGAGGGTTAAATCGGCCCTGACTGTCGGACAGATCTTTTCTGTACTGTTCAACACTTCCTCTTTGTACCCCTATGGGCCCTTTTTGTATCCATACGTGTAGTGTCGGACATATTCTCTTCGTACTTCTACAGCCAGTCACACAAGTCTCTTTTGTTCGCCTGTGGGTACTGCCGGACAAGTCCTCTTTCTACCCGTACGGAATTTCTTACGGAGTTTATAATTTTTAAACTCTAATACAATATTCTTAATTTTTTACGTATTGGTGTTGTAGAATAATGAAAACAAAACAAATATTACGTTAATGGAACATATGGTCCTCGTATTTCAGGTTCGGCGTAGAGCTCCGCATTTTTCTTAAATAATGCTATTCAATCACATTTAATCTTTTTATTTTATTCATTTCGTTGCTGTTTCTTTTTTATTGTCAATTGGCTACATAATTTCATACTGTCTAATGCTAAATATACCCAAAATGGACTATAGGATATCAATTATCAATGTGGACAAAAGAGATCAATCGCAGATCGCTCCCCCTTAGGGATAATCGCACGATTTTTTGCAGGGTAATGAGCTATACTGGTTCTCCACGTGAATAATGGGTGCTTTCAGTGGACACAATTGTTGGTCAACCGTTGAGTGATTACTTTCTAAACTTACGGTTAAGTATTTTTGATCCACCCAACGGTTGGGATTTTACGTCAAATTACTTAGCATACATTTTTTCGCTACATCCGCACAACGTGTTTTATTCCGTTATCTGACAGCTCTTTGACATTTTAAAGTGTTGGTTATGCTGTTGGAGGGAAACTACGCGAAAAAGACGATTTTTGGGTAGCATCTATCGACTGGATCGGTAGTAGCGTCTGGCGATCTTTTCGATAGCCGATTTAAGTTCAGCTAAAATGACATTGGCATTGCTTATCTATTCACCGGCACTCCGTAAGCCTACCGTTCGAGGAGCCATCCTGACATGTTGGTTTGCTACAAACCTTCATTTAAGCGAAACGGCTGAATTCTGTGATTCAGTTTCATCTCAAGTCTCTAAATTTGAGATTTTCCATAAGAAACATTTTTGTAATTGAGATAATTTGGGTATTCGGTTTTTGGAAAAAAGTTCAAATAATATAAAAAGTACGAAAAAACTAAGGCCCGAGGTTTTTAATAGCTTCCTAATTATCTATTATAAATAGATTATGTGCTTAAAATCATTCGAACTGTTATTTTTCTGACCTCTAGGCCCTTTTGAAAAAATACCATCTGTCAGTCGGTCGCGTTCATTTGTAGACACTATATAGAATGTATGGTTAATTTCATCATATTGTGTCTGAGAGTTTTTGGGGTTCCATCTAACCCGTTTTACCTTTTAGAAAGGCGCGCGATTTGGGTGATCAATATCTGTGCATATTGCATCACGTGCCGCCAGAGGGTTATATACGGCTGTATTTCAACGCAATATTCCCGATAACTTTTGTTGTTAACATACTTACTTAATTGGCGCTTAACCGTGTAAACGGTTATGGCCATCCAACAAGGCGTGCAGTCGCTCCTTCGCTCCGCCAACCGGCGCCAATTAGTCACACCAAGGGAGTTTAAATCGTTTTCCATCTCGTCCTTCCACGGAGTGGGGCCGCCCTCTATCTCTGCTTCCATAGACGGGTTCCGATAGAAACACTTTCTTGCCGGAGCATCATCTTTCATTCGCATAACATGGCCTAGCCAGCGCAGCCGCTGCGTTTTAATTCGCTGGACTATGTTAATGTCTGCGTATAGCTCGTACAGCTCATCATTAAATCTTTAATTAACAATAAGGAGAGAGGAAGGATAGTGTCAGTAGCGAGAGCAAATGAAAGCGCTGCAAGAGTTGCGTCGGATTCCGAGGGAAAATTAGCATAAAATAAAGGAGTGCGTTATGAAAGGGCAGGTGAATCTAATAAGAGAGTGGAGAAAGTTACGGATCAGAAGGATTAATAGAGCCCTTTCACAGAGCCGTGCAGCACTGAAAATGGTTTAGCGGTTAGGAGTGATCGAAGCAAGAAACAGGTAAAATTAGACCGAATGCAGTTCATGAGTTCAGCCGTGAGAAACTTTCGGTACAGCAGCGGCAGAATTAAACAAAAACGTAAAACTATAGGAACGGCACTAAATAGACTCGCCTCAGAGACGAATCGCTAGTGTATTTGCACTATGTTACACGATGGCAACGAATCATTTGACAATTGCTTTCTCCTTCATGTTTGACATACAGTAAGAAACGTAAAAGCCGACGAAAATGATAGAGAATACCATTGCTAGGCGAAATCGTTTGGAAGCGAACCGTTCGTTCGTCTGAGCTATCGTTCGCAATACAGAATGAAGCTGTAATTATCTACTATATATTTGTGAAAGTGTGTCTGTATGTATGTTTGGACTTGCAGCCTAAACCGCAGAATGGAATCGAACGAAATTTTGCATTACATACCCTGAGTGCGTCAATCTATGAGTAGGCTATATAAAAAAAGTTTTCAACAAGGGGCGTGGCACCTCCCACACAACTGGAATTTTTCGTAGGCAATATATCTGAAAGTATTAAGCTAGACGACTGAAATTAGGTGAGTGGTTATATGAGAACAATCCCTGCCACCTCCAGAAAACTGGGTATAACGAAAAAGGGGGCGTGGGACCTCCCATACAATCTGGAATTTTTCGTAGTCAATATATCTGAAAATATTAAGGCTAGACGACTGAAACTAGGTGAGTGCTTATATGAGACCAATCCCTACCCCCTCGGGAAAAATTGGGGATAGCGAAAAGGGGCGTGGCATCTCCCATACAACTGAATTTTTCGCTGTCAATATATCTGAAATTGTTAAAGCTAGACGACTGAAATTAGGTGATGAGGTATATAGCTAATCCCTACCCCTCGGAAAAATTGGGGATAGCGAAAAGGGGCGTGGCATCTCCCATACAAATGGGGTTGGGATTAGTCTAATATGTTAGTTTATATAGTACTGCTTTTATTTATACCCGAACGACGTCGGGTACTCTGCTAGTATCTACTAAAAAGCTTATCTATTGGTTCAATATAATAGTAAAACAAATGATTGTAAATATTTTTGGGCTAATAGCAAGCCGTTCAATAAATTAGCATTTTGCATACATACGAGATAAGATATATATATTTGCAAAGTATTGCCAATACATTGTACCAATTACAATAATTTTGTGCAAAATATATATTTAAATAGTATTTATTTCGAAAAAAATTGTGTTTTGATGTGTGTATAAAGTTTGAACTTTACTCATGACACTGAAGGGGAAACTGGATATGGCACATGTTAACATATAGATATTAATCAAATGATTTAACTAACATTTATATGAGCTATCGATGCATTGTAATTGAATATTTCTATCATATTATAACATTAAACCAGTGGTGCACAACGCTGGCAATGCTTCGCATACAAACGCTACTTTTTTTTGTAGTAGTATGTGTTTACATGGAGAATGTTTGTGCATAGAACTCACGCATGAGATGTTTGACTGCATGAAGCACAAGCTAAGGCAGCGGCACAATGAAATTTTCATATAGATGCGTTTAACACAAGCTTATGCATTCCCATACCATCGCCACATTCACCATGATGTTGCGTTTATAAATATGAAGGCTATTCAGACTTGGCAATTGAAGTTTATTTCGCCTTGCCCATTGACATACAAAATTTCGCGAAGCACTGTTATAAAACATTCTCCCTATACATCAAAAATACTTGCTAACATATTTTGTATCGTATTCATTTGTTATATTGCAGTCTTCAATTGCAAAAAATGTTAGACAGTACCAACGAGTGGGAAAAATAATTTCACTTGCAAAGTGTGCCAGCTAAAGCAAATGTCAAATTCTTCTTCTTATGCTTTGCTTGCAAAAAAATTTGGGACACATCTATATGAGAAATCGAGGCTTTAAAACTGATTGCTTTTCTGAATCTCTGTCGCTTCGTTCAGACGACAGGTAGGTGAATAACGATAGTTTTTCGAAGCTCTCGAGTGCACCACTGCATTAAACGCATGCTTTAATAGATAAACAACAAATATCTTAGGTAATATTCATTGTATGATTATGCCTCGGAAGTTATAGACATCAAACAAATTATTACAATTCAAAGCAATAATAAAAACTTAGGTACTAGATATTGCACTCAACGAGCAAATAAATTCTTCTAATATCAGCAATTGGTTCTTTACCACTAAAAAGTCTTAAGCTATGACTTCGATGTAACTAAACATACTTAAAAAATACATAAGATTACGATTGCGTTTTTATTTGACAATATTTATAGGTGATTATTCTATTTCTGGTAAACTAAGGGCATAGTATCCGGTATCCGGAACTAACACTATCCGGATAATAGTACGTTTACCCTATAGTGGTTATCTAAAGCATTACATGGAACTTTACTGCCGTTTAGTTTTTATTACGCAAAATTTACATATTCGTGATATATTCTTAGTATATTTCCAGAATGTACATTCCGATTTGTAAAGCTATTTAATGTACAGGAATAGGGAAAAATGGCAGTAAATTTTTTGTTTTTTATAAAATTTTTATTTTATATTATTTATTTATTGTATCTGGGTACTGACATTTTTTTTCTTAAATATTTTTTTTCAAAATTTTTTCTTAAGGTGATGCAAATTTTCAATTTTTCTTCTTAAAAATACATATATTGGCATTGAAAATTTGCTATGAGAGCTATTCGAAAATCAACGAAAACATAGGATTTTTCATTGAAGTCGCCTTGCAACGTTTTTCGCGTCAACTAGCTTACTCACCTATAGGTCAGCTTCAGTATATCCATAAATGACAGTGAACTCATTTTATTTTTGCAACTGAAGAAGCTTCAGTTGAATTTTAATATTTGTTTACTTTGATTATTTAGTTTTTGTAGTTTATCGCTTTCACTTTTCAAATAATATATATATTTTTTTTAATTTACATACAAAAAGTATTTAAATAACTACAAAATGTTGATTAATGGTGTGTTATATGTATTGGTTGAGAAGTCCAAAAGTCAATGCATCGTCAAAGAAGAGAAGAAAAAAAAATAAACAAACTTAGAAAGCACTTAACCGTCAAAATGAAGATTGCTTGAAAAACTGGTTATATTTTTTTGTACGCGATTCAGCAGCGTAGCGGTCGAGTCTTACGTAGTCCACCTTATTATTATATTATTCGTATTTACAAAAAGTTTGTTGCCAAATGCATGTAAATAGAGTGGAAAACTAAGTAGCAAAAAAAAACAAATAAATAAATATATAGCTAACAAAAATAACAACCCACTTGTAAACACTACAGAGCAGCAAAAGCAACCAACACTTTGAACTGCTGGATCGCAACTAAAACACAATACTCTATGCATTCATAAATGAAGGCCATACGAGTCCCACAAGTGCGTAGTACTATTTGCCTCCCAATTTTTATCGGTAAACTACATACATACATACATAGCTTGTTTGAGTGAGTGGATCGTGTAATCAAAAATCTCAAGTATTTTTATAGTAAGCTCTTCAGCACTTGTAAATACCCACCTATCTCTCCAACGATCAGTTGGGATATCTGTCTCTCAGATACTTTTCTCTCTGTATATTCATATTTCACTCGCGCCCCCGCTATTTGATTGAATACTCTAACTAGTATTTCGCTTCATTCGTGCATTATATAGAGCTCACACCTGAACGAATTTCATTAGTAGTAGAAATGCCTTAGATAACATAGATGAATGGATTTGCAACTCTTTGTTTCGAGAGAGCGCTGTCAAATTGCACACTTTTTGTCAATGATGCCACTCCAAATAAAAATGAATAGATCTGATTATGGGGATTTTTGACATACATTTCGGCGATTATAGTTTCAATCAATTAATAAAATGATAGTCGTAAGATATTCATTTCTTAAACTTATTTTACAATAATACGACTAGTTAGAGTTAAATATAAACAAATCTAAGTAAATTTACATTTTGGTTAAATTAATTAGTCAAATATTGTAACGCATTTAACTCACAGTGAGAACCAAATATTATTTTGAATTTGAGTAAATCGGACATAGGATATAATAGTTAACATATTTAGTGGACAGGGCTTATCTTACATGTCTGACGTTCCACGTTCTGTGATCAAAATGGACTGGTTGCATGGGGACTTCATATTTACAAAACTGTTTTTAGTGATATCTTTTGAATGGGAAATAATATTTACCTTCCGCCTTCGAACTAATAATAAAAAACAAATGTGAGGCGCGATAACCTCCGAAGAGATCTAAGGCCGAGCTTCTCTTCCAATTTGCGTCGTGCTCCTCTTGATTTTCCCTACACATTGGCCGGACGGGACCTACATGGTTTATGCCGACTCCGAACGGCATCTGCAAGTCAGATGAGCTTTCACTGAGAGCTTTTCATGGCAGAAATACACCCGGAGCGCTTGCCAAACACTGCCGAGGGGCGACACCCGTTTAGAAAAATCTTCTTCTAATTTAAAAACCTTATTTCTAAAATTTTGATGTTGCTTTGCCCAGGGTGCGAACCAAGGGCATACGGTGTGGTAGACGGAGCCCGCTACCATCACACCACGGTGGCCGCTAATCGAACTAATAATATTTACACTAAAACAAGTATTTTTATCCTTTTTCCCATAATTTTTGAACGCTATTCTACAGTTGTAGGTCAGTTTACCGAAAGTTTTGGCCCGCTTTTCGTTTTGGCTAGCACATTTTTTGTTCTGGCACGCGCTTCAGCTGGGGCGAGGGATTTATCTGTGATTGTTGCCAGCACAAATTTGAGATAAATGTCTCGAGAGAGCGCAAAAAATTAGAGAGTTTCGTATCAAGTCATCTTTGTTAGATAATATTCAACAAAAATAAGAAATAGGGTTTGGTTAAGTTCCAGATATTTTTATTCAATAAGAAATATCTTAAATACTATTAGGAAGAAAGAAAAAACGAATACATATAACATTCTCAGGTCAAAATAAACAAATTTTTTAAAATCAAATTAAACTTTTTTCAAATATATATAGTAAACCATTTTTTGGGTTACAAAGCATTTCATAGCTTAACTTCCTACGCGCAGTGTCTATTCTAGTTTTCTTTGTAAATGTTAGGTCGTAAGACCTGCTCATGATCTTCGACACTTTACAGCACTGCGCTTGGATTCACGCCTTTCTCCTTCTCTTAATCTCGTCCAATCTAATTTGAACGTCTACGGAGCAAGCCTCGAGGGATTTGCCCTTTTAGCTAGTTCATACGGATTTTCATTCCCATATGTCATGAAATCCAATATAGATGTATGATTCTCGCTATCCCAATTTTTTAAACTCTAACACACTTTTAGATGCTTTGATATGCAAGATTATTGCCTTAATTGCTGCTTGGCTGTCAAAATAAAAGTTGACGTCGCTGCAGTTTAAGCCATTTTCTTCCAGTGTTTTTACTGCTTGTGTTACAGCTACTACTTCCGCCTGTATAGTGGTCTGGCAGCTTGTAGGATCCAATTATTTTCGGACTAGCACAGTATAACGCAGACCCTACTCCTTCCATTAATTTGGTAACCACAGTTGTGCACGGGCATCGCCTCGTCTCCTTTTTGGCATCCTCGCCTCAATCTGTCACCTCAATCGTAGATTAAAGAGCCCCTTCGAAGCGCTGGTACGGAATCAGTTAGTATATTTATGCTGTAATTGATGATGCTATGCTACTATGGCCGTATGGTCTGCGGTCAAGCTGCACCGATGCGCTGAGCCTCGTGGCTGTTGTTAACGCTACACAGAGCCAAAAATGCCTAATAAAATTAATAAGATTGTCTTCATGAGCAGTTTTTAGTCTCAGGGTAGTCGAAACGTTTGAAACGAAAAATTTATTTAACCACGGCCTTTAAGCTCATTATTATTAACATAACGTAAACGCATAAGGCTATAAAAATTACCAAAAACGAAAAATAAACTATATGCAAATCTCTTTGGTTTTATGAAGAAATACTTATTGATATTATTGAGTACAATTTCTTCTTATTTTTGTTCTATTTCTTTTCGTATCTGTTATTTATATGAAAACCTTGTCATTTTCTTCCATTTTCCTCTGTAAAAAGATGGAAAAAGGGCAAAAAGAGAGAAGACTTTTTACTTTTTTCATGATTATATTAATAAGAAATAACTTATTAATTTAAATTTTGCAACGAAACTGCCAATATACAAAACTAAAAAAGTTATTATTCTTATTCGCAATTTTTGGCATACACGGCTATTTACGCAGCCAATGATAACATTTTTTCTAGTTGCCGTACAAACTGATATCACTTCTCATTTTGCAAGATATAAATATTATTAAGAAATAACTTATTAATTGCATTTTTAAAACTTAACAGGTGGTTTAGTGATTGGCATACCTGCATTTATACATATGTATATACATATGTGGCGACATATTTACGTATACAGTATTTACGACGCCAAAGATAACGGTCCTTGCGCTCCTTTTTTTATTTCTATGAAAGTAGAAAATCTTTATTATTTTCCAGTTGCAGTTTAACAAGCAAGGAGTGTGGAGTAAAGTTATAACTTTGCAGTGTTATTCGGAAACTATTATTAAATAAATTAATTAAATAATGGACCAGGCAACTCACGTGGCAGAGCCGATAGGTGATATGTTGCCATTATTTAGAATGTGGGGCCTGAGTGATGATTTGTGTTCGCTATTAAATAATGCATGAGATCACCTCTTTCCCTATTTTGGAAACAATGGAAGTGAATGATATAATAACTCTTTTTGACAAATTGATACTAATTATTTTGGTGAGATGTTCAAGTTCAAGGCGGGTCTTAGAGAATGGCGAAACAGTATGGTAAGTAGGCGTATGTTTCTAGATCTAGAGCAATTCTACGTAATTTGATCTGATAGGAATTGCTCAGCTGCCATTGATGTGTAGAAAATCGAAGATGGAAAATCTCCATTCGGATCGAATTACATACATAGTGGGGCTTTGTTTGTTTCCCCTTACGTACGTAATGATATTGTATCTATTAATCTGTTCTCTCTATTTTTTGCAGAACAAACCGCTCCTAAGTGACAGGCAAACTTTATCAAATAACAGTGGAGTTGTGGAAAGGCTTGAGAAAATATCTTCAAACATGAGTGTTTCTAGAGAGTCCACACCTTCAGCCCAACTACCACCAGTAGCTTCAATAATAAAACTCGGCTTATAAATCTTTTAAAAAGCTCAGTAAAAGGGCAAATGGCACTGACGTATAACGAAAAATATGGGTATTTGGACTCAAAGAGCCAGAACACAGTAACTCATTGTTTTGTGGATAGTTACATCGGTAGATGTGAAGATGACATAAGCAGAAATGCAGAAGTGGGTCAATGCCATCTGTGACGTTTTCCCAAAAGAAAAATCGGTAAGTATAAAAATATAGGTAGTGCATATATTTTGTAATCACTATCCCCATATTCATAAAAGTTAAACAAATTTATAAAAGCTGTGTAAATGATCTATAAACTTATATATTGTATATTACTCTAATACGAATATTTTAATATTTAGGAAACGTTATATCTGGCTAGAAAGCAGGACAAAAAGAACCCTAAAGGCAAATAATTTTCACGCTGGACGAATGCAAATAAAAGTGCCTTAGCACCAAAAGCTCTTCCAGAAGACCCGGAGCTGATTGCTTCAGTTTCGTCCGGTAGGTGTAAAAAGTTTTTAAAATATATGGTATGTAACTTTAATTGATAAACTACTTTTACCAAATTACAACGACAATTCTCTAAATGACTTGCGATATTTAATTAAGCAGCATAATGACGCTTATCAAAGTATATTTAAAGAACACTTAAAGCCAAAATACCACAATCTGGTGCACTTTCCATCTATAATAAAAAGCTAGGGCCTTTAAGATACTTATGGTCATTTAGCTTCGAAGCTGCACATCAATTGCATTAGTAATATGCTAGAAACATTTCCTCTAACACAAATATTTCACTAACTTAGGCCATAAAATCATCGCTGAGTTTCGCAAATCATTTATTGAAAAACGATTTTTTGCAAGAAGAATATACATTTAAAAGTATGGAAAATATCAAACCTGAAAATAGTACATACCTTCATTAGTGTCGGATTTAATCTTATATAAAACAACTAATGAAATTAATTTTCAAGACACTATATTCCGCATTGGGCATATAGTCACAGTCTCTCATGGCGAAAGTATAAATATTTATGAAATATCCCATTTTTTAATAAAAAATAATAATGTCACGATTTGTGTAAAAAAATTCGAAAGTATCAGTTTTTCACAAAAATATCAATCGTATTTAATAGTAATTTCAGCAATGTATATAATATAATACACTTTAAAGAACTAGATGGTGGCCCACACATTTTTATAACCTTAATAATGGACTTAAAGTATTAAGATTAAAAAAATATTGGAACTGAATGTATTCAAACACATAATTTTTTTAAGTATTTTCTATTTTTTGTAGCATGTGTTTTTGTATAAGAATAAACGTACAGTAATATTTCTCAAATAAACTAAAATTGGGTTTTTATTTGGGTGTATATAGGGTTAAATAAATAAAGAAAGCTCCCTTTAAAATTTGAAAGATATCTCTTCGAAAATATCAATAAGAACACCTTCTCAATAATATGTGATACCTCTTCGGCAATGTCAAAATGGATATCTTCTCAATAATATGGAATATCTCTTCGGAAATGCCAATAAGAACATCTTCTCAATAGGTTGTGATATCTCTTTGGAAATGCCAATATGAACATCTCAATAATTTGTGATGTCTCTTTGGATATCTTAATAAGAATATCTTATCGGTAATATATGATATCTTTTAAGATATGTCAATGAGAATCAATGGCTATTCTTCAAAGATATCTTTTTTAAGACTTTAAAAAGTTTTTCTTTACAAATATATAAAGAACATCTTCTCGAAGAATATCCATAGAGATATCAGATAATTTTTGTTCTATTTTATTAGGTACTTTTGGCTCTGTGTATGTTCTTTGCCACCAGGTCTGCAGGTGGAATGTGCAGAATGGCATACAGTGCAGTCATCGGGGTTTTTTGAAGGCTTTTGTAATGCTAATCATCGACAGTCTGCATATACCCACTAATTTGTTGATGTAGCTTCTTTTTTGAAAGAGCAAGCGTCACCATTCGTCAGTAGAGATAAGTGCGGTCCAAAAAGAGCAAAATCCACGTCACGGTAAGCATAGATCGCCCCTTTATAAATCTTTTTATAAAAAATGATCTCATATTAGAAACTACATCAAGATCAAATCACAAACCAAATAAGCTATTTCTTTTAAACCTTCATGCAGGAAACTTCATGCGTACTTTGTAGTCAAAAATTGTTTTTGCCGAAAGTTAGCGGACGTAGTGATAAGACTCATGTGGACTTTGAAGCTAATTATGCATAGCTTAGCGCCCATTTTGGGAAAAATTTTGATTATTTCCCCATTAACTCGATTTGATTAATCACTTTAGAGGTTTTGCGAAACGGAACTAATGAAAACTGTTGAAATCTTAATATATAAAAATCACGTGTCACTATGTTTGTTCCCGATGGACTCCTAAACTACTCAACCGATTTTAAATTTGTTTTGCACCTCGCATGTAGTTTAATCTAACTTGAAATAAAGGGTAGGTTATATCTCAGTTTATAAACGCAATATTATTTTATTGCAAATTTTTTTTATTTCTTTATACGTAATAATAAAATGTTACGTATACGCACCGGCACTCACATTTTCAGGTGGTGCGGATTTACTTCCGCGTAATTGGTTGGTGTTTAATTAAATAATGTGCTTATCAATAAAAAATATTATAGCGAATGATATCAAGTATAGCACATCACCAGGCCCACCGAGAGGTTGGGGGGAGAGGGATTAGCCCGGGCCCGGGGTTTCTGAGGGGGCCCGTGATTTAAAGGTACTATGACATTTTTTTAATTCAGAAGAGTCTTTAGTTGCAATTTTCGTGCCGAATTGTGCAAATTTTAAGCCGAATTTCAAAAGCAACTAAATTTGCATTTCGTTTTAATATTATAGTGAAGTGTGAAAAATAAAAATCTATATATAATAAATAATAGTTTAAAAAAACTAAAAAAAAACACGCTTTTATAGCTAACCGATTTAATAAATAGAAAATAATTTTCAATTAAAAAGAGTTTATATAACAGTAGTAGAAGGTCAAACAATCATTTATAGTTAATCACCTCAAAATAATATTATAATAAAATTTAAGTTATTAACAGAATAATTTAATTCAGATTAAAAAGCGTGGGGTGCATTTGACTATATTTCATATCTTTCCTCTCAGATAGTTGCCAATAGAATGATTGTAACATTCAATATCAAGCACCCCACGCTTTTTACTGTGAATGAAATTATTCTGTTAATAACTTAAATTTTATTATAATTTTATTTTGAGGTGATTAACTACAAATGATTGTTTGATCTTCTACTACTGTTATATACTCTTTTTAATTGAAAATTATTTTCTATTTTTTAGTTCGGTTAGCTATAATAGCGTGTTTTTTTAGTTTTTCTAAACTATTATTTATTTTAAATTTTTTAGTTCAAGTAATTTAAAAGGTTTTAGTCGAAAGTGATGAAACCTCGAATCGCCAGCGGTCCATGGATGAATCCAACCCCACGGCACCGAAAATGGCCAAGACGCAGGGAGGCTGAACGCAGTCTTTTGCCGAAATTGCCAAGGGTCGGCAGATCATCGGCATTTTAGACGAGAGCAGCGAAGATGGCAGGATCCAGAAAAATTAAATTAAATTTTATTAATAACTTAATTAACTATCGTTAACCTTATGTCACCCCACCATCACAATATTGCATTGTCATCGAGCCTTGATACGTGTGCAAAGTTTCCATTAAACTTATGGCCATTCAAAGTGGTAATAAGGCCAATTGACCTTATGGCCGTTGACCTTATGTCACCACACCATCACATTAATGCATTGTCATCGAGCCTTGATACGTGTGCAAAGTTTCCATTAAACTTATGGCCATTCAAAGTGGTAATAAGGCCAATTGACCTTATGGCCGTTGACCTTATGTCACCACACCATCACACTAATGCATTGCCATCGAGCCTTGATACGTGTGCAAAGTTTTAATCAAACTTATGGCCATTCAAAGTGGTAATAAGGCCAATTGACCTTATGGCCGTTGACCTTATGTCACCACACGATCACATTAATGCATTGTCATCGGTCCTTGATACGTATTTATTTATTTATTTATTATTATTATTACAGCTTTTATGCCTAGATTTACAACATATAAACTTATCACATGTAATATGAAATCTCTATCGTATCACAGTTGTGCGACAATATAAGTATAATTTATTTTTAAACATATTTAAGTCTTCACAGTTTCTAATTTCTACAGGAAGCTCATTAAATCTTTTTAGACCTTTATAGAACAAGTTAAGCTGTCCTCTTTCCGTTGTAAAGAGCGGAAGTCTGAAGCTATTTTTATTTCTCTTATTAATACTGTGAACGTCTCTTTGATATATAATATTGTTGCTCAAATACTCTGGCAGATTACTTTTTTTAATATTAAAAATAATAATCATCACAAAGAAAAGGATCCGCTGTTTTACACTAAGCCATTGCAATTCGTTTAGCATTTCTCTTGTCGGAGTATCATCTTTTTTCTTTAGAATAAACCTCATCGCTTTATTTTGCATTTTTTGTAAACTGTCTATCACACTATCTGCCACTAAAACAATATGGTAGGGCAGTAATTAAAATGAGGTTCCACGATTGTTCTATATACAAGAAATTTTATGCTTTTTTGTAACAAATTTACATGATCTGTATAAAAAGCCTATCTTTTTTGCAATCTTTTGCTTCAAGTCGTTTACATGATCCTCGAATTTCACTTTATTATCAATAACTATAACTAGGTATTTTATTTTATCTACTTGCATAATTTTGCAGTTTCCTATTTTTAGTTCATTTGTTTTACTAATAAGTGTTCTACTTAAGATCATATATTTGGTCTTATCAGCATTTATCTTTAATTTATTTTGGCACATCCAGAGATATACACTATTTAAATCTGATTGCATTTTTTCAATAGTTACATTGAGATTTTTATCGCTTATCATAATAAGGGTATCATCTGCAAACAATTTGATATCACAATGGTTTACTGTTTTGACTATGTCATTTATATATATTTTAAAAAGTATTGGTGCAAGTATCGTTCCTTGTGGAAGGCCTATATTAACAGCTTCCTCACTTGATATAGAAGTACCATTAATTAATGTTTGTTGACGTCGGTTGGAGAAATAACTTATAAACCAGTCCAGCGCTTTGTCTCTTATGCCGATACTATACAGTTTTATCCATCATAATTTGGTGAGATACAGTTTTGAAAGCTCGTTTTAGGTCCATAAATACCGCAATGACGTAGTTTCTTTCATTTAGTTGATTTTTCCACTCAAAAACAATTGAATTTAAAACCGTCTCACATGAGTGTTTTTTTTCGAAAACCTGATTGCTTCGTAGTTATAATTTTATTTAATTCAATGTATTCTTGCAGCTGCTCTTTTACAATTAATTCGATGATTTTCTCATCTGCTGGCAATGTATTTATTGGTCGCATTTCATTCGATTTTATGGTATTTTTGACTTTATAAACTGGCGTTACCGTAGTAAGTTTCCAACAATCTGGCATGGTAGCAGTTCTAAAGCCCTGTGTATTCAACTGAGTCTTTTACAACACCATCCGTCAAAAGTTTCTTGCCACCTATCTTGTGTTTAAACTGTTTAACAACTTTTGCTACAGTATCAGCTGTCGCTTCCGTGAACTCGAAGTATGTGTGTACAGTAAAATCATGGTTAAAGTTATTTCCCACTATTTCAATCTCATTATTAATATCTTGTATACTGTTCACGAAAAATTGATTTAGTTTATTTGCTATGTCTCTTTCATCGCTGTATATTATGTTATTTATTTCCATTTTTGTTATCGGAGTTTTCTCTTTTTTTAAATTAACTGTGTCTTTTAAATATTTCCACATAAGCTTATTGTTTTTTCTATTAGCCAAGATTTTACTTTCCAGGTACCTGTTTTTCTTAATCTTAATTAGTTTTTTGTAGTGTCTGTTAAAGCTTTTGTACTGCCTCCAGTCACCACTCATTTGACTACTTTTATAGAGACCATTTTTGCGTCTGTTTAGATCAGTTAACTCGCGATCATACCATTTATTCATTAATTTCACTTCAATTTGTTTTTCAAACGTTAGAACTTTCACTGCTTGAACCATAACATAATTTAAAGCTTTGATTTTATCTTCAAGTGATAAATTGTTTAATATACTCAAGTTATAGTATGCAAAGTTTCAAATTAATCAGACTTCTAGAAACTGGTGAAAATTAAGCTCAAAAAATCCGTTGCATACAGGCCAAGCTAATAAAAGCGTGTTAAAAAGAAAGGCTAAAATGTGTGTTAGTTGGCCGCCGGTGTTTGAAGAGATGCGTCGGTCGATTTTGTTCAAACTTTCACGCAATTTGCGTAAACCTCACGCGGTGGTTACTACATAGGTTTGGTTACGATCGACGTACAGGGTCTCGAGATATAGGCCGAAACGTGGACTCGAGTACCCTTAGAATCTGTTTATAGAATATGGATAACAAATGAAAGCTGTTGATGAGTGCTTTAGTAGCGGGTAATTTTCATACCCCTGGGTGACTAGAGTCTCGAGATATAGGCCAAACCGTGGGCCAGTGAATGCCTAGACAGTGTTTATACAATATGGATATCAAATGAAAGCTGTTGATGAGTGCTTTAGTACAGAGTATTGTATTATCCAGAGACGGACTGGGGCTAGGAGTAGGACTAGGACTGGAACTGAGACTCGGAGTGGGACTGAGACTCGGAGTGGGTCTGGGACTGGGACTGGAATAAAATACATACCACCCTCTGGGACAGGAAATAAGGGATGCAGAAAATGAGAAGAAATTGAGAGAAGAGAAAAGAGAGAAGGAGATTGAGAAAGAGATAGAATGAGACGAAGATGGAGATAGATGAAGCGAAAAAGACAGAGGGAGGAGTGAATAAAAGGATTAGGAAAAATTGAAGAGGGGGGAGGTCAGAGTTAGACGGAAAAAGCTTATTAAAATGTATGCAGATAGGCCAAATTTCAGGCCAGAACAACGTCTGCCGGGTCTTCTAGTCTTATATATATATTAAAATCAAATTCTGTATGTGTGTGTGGTGTGTGTGTTCGCTATGGAAACGTATTTCCCACACTTCAATCATCACCAAATTTTGGTTATAGGTTCCTTCGATCAACGGGAAGGTTTTAGGCTAAAAATAATTTCGATATATAAAAGGGGCGTGGCACCTCCCATACAAATGGAATCTTTGGTACTGCATAACTTTGAAGGTATACATGCCAGAATATTGAAATTCAGTAAGGAGTTTAATGAGGTCAATCCCTAACACCACCAAGAAAATGCGGAATTGGGAAAAAAGGGGGCGTGGCACCTCCCATACAAATGGAATCTTTGATACTGCATAACTTTGAAGGTATACATGCCAGAATATTGAAATTCAGTAAGGAGTTATATGAGGTCAATCCCTAACACCACCAAGAAAATGCGGAATTGGGAAAACAAATTCCCATACAAATGGAATCTTTGGTACTGCATAACTTTGAAGGTAACTTTGGTCCACCTTTATGGCGATATCTCGAAAAGGCGTCCACCTATAGAACTATGGCCCACTCCCTTTTAAATACTCTTTAATACCTTCCATTTGATACCCATGTCGTACAAACACATTCCAGGGTTACCCTAGGTTCATTTTCCTACATGGTGATTTTCCCTAATTTTGTCTCCAAAGCTCTCAGCTGAGTATGTAATATTCGGTTATACCCGAACTTAGCCTTCCCTAATTGTTTTTGATTAGTTTTAATCATTACTGTAAAGAAATTACTGACTGTTAATGAAATGCAAATTTAAAAGACCTGGTATGAACTTTCTTGGAGTTGATTTTTCTTGGGTGAACTAAAATTTGGGCAATTACTCACTTCAGTGCCTTTGAGCTGTTGTTACTATGTATATGGTGTTCTATAGTGCGTGAGCGTGAATGTAAGTGACTATGACTAAATACGCTTAGTGCTAACGAATTATGTTGGAATTGCATCTCGTACCTTCTTCCTAGCAGAGACATACCAGCTGAGCTGGGCGGTGCAATAGCTCATTACTATTAACTTTATTCTAGCAAAACTCGACACAAATAGTCTGAAGATGTGGCGATCCATACTTCGGGTCTATTCACTTCAGTGAAATGAATGGAAAGAATGGTGCCAAAACTAAGTAGGTGGGCACAGGAATGAACTTGGGCTAAATCCGAAAAGACGGATCTACTACTCTTCAAGAGGAAGTACGCCTTTGTATTACCAAGTCTAAACGGCCACCAAATAACCCTACTAAATCTCCTTGATTCTAAAATGTAAAGCGTGCATTGAGGAACTGGTACGTAAGCCTTTCATCGCGCTCTATGCCTGCAAGCGATGTTCGGTAAGAAATGAGGCCTCAAGCCAAAGATGGTGATATGGCTGTATGAGACACTGGTGTGACTAGTGCTGTTATATGGCTGTATGGTGTGGTAGAACGCTCTTAGGAAGAACTACAATCTCACCAGCCTTTAGATAGTTCCGCGCACTGCCGTACGGCGGTTTTAGACACCATCTTAAACCTGCTTCTGATGCATATGCACGTATTATTTACGTCGCCACAAACCGCACTGAAAATCTGGGTGCTGGAGGGATACTCAGAAACGGCATATCAGTATCTTTTATTTTCTTCCGCCGGGAACTTTCGATTCCGAAATATATTGTTTTCCTCGAAAACTACAGTTTGAGGGCGGTGTTAGCACTATCATTCGAAGTAGGAATGATTGAAAAAGGAGCATGGTTCCAGTAAATAACGGTATATTAGTCTACACCAATGACTCCGAAAACGGACTCAAGTGTGGCGTCATACTGTAGTGTTTTCAAGCAGAAGTCCTCGCGATTTGGCGGGGCCTGAAAATTACTCAATGTCCGGAACATTTTTTTTTGAGATGCAAGCTATAATAAAGGCGCTAGCAGCACCAGACACTAGCTCAAAGCTGCTAGAGGCATGCAAAGCTACTTTTAGCAGCGTTAATCGACACTCTAGAAATATCCATTATCTACATTCCGGGGCATAGGGGAATCGAAGGAAATAGAAGCTCAGTGGAAGGGAGTGAGGAAATAACCAGCGTTGAAGTTGGGTAGTCAAGGGGAAAACTCAGAATTAATACGTGCACAATGAAAGGAGGACAAGTTGTCTACTGGATATATCTAGGGCCAACACCCATAAACTTATGGCGGTTAAGACACGATGCGGAAAGAATATTCCGCATAATTGCAAAAGAGACTGTTTTTGAGCACTTTCTGTATAAATGCTCGCCTCCAGCTAGAACACGGTTAAGTCCTTAGGAAGCTCTCTTTTGGAAAACCTTGGTAGATTATCGGATATATTTCAAATATTCTAGATTAAATAAATAACTCGGACTAGTTGTAATACATATCGACATGCAGCGTAAAGGTTCAACGAGGTTTGTGGCATCAAAATTGCTTTTACTCACCTACCTGTGCGATCTGGGCCACAACAGCATTGCGTCCTGACCTTCCACAACTAGGCGTAGTCACCTCTCACTTACCCCTAGAGTGGCGGCGTCACCCCTCATGCACTTCAGAATTCTGCAGTTCAACTGTAATGGACTAACTGGGAAGATTACGGAGATAGTCGATTTCATGAAGCGGCACAACATCCGCATTGCTGCGATTCAAGAGTCTAAACTCACAGCAAGATCTGCATTGCAGACCTGCTCTGTTATAATGTCCACAGGAAGACCGCGAGAGCGGAAATGGAGGCGGCCTCGCGTTCATATACACCACTCTGTGCAATATCATATATTTGATCCTGGCATCGACCGCAGTGACAATGTCTTAGAACGTCAAGGCCTATCTGTCCGGTCAGGCGATGCAAATCTAGAAATCATCAACATCTACATTCCTCCTGTCACCTGTTGCCCCAGTGGATACCGCCCTAATATCGAGGCCTTACTCACTGGCAACAATCGCATATCTTAGGCGATTTCAATGCCCATCACGACCTATGGCATTCAAACTTGCGGGCGGACAGTAGGGGTGAGATGTTGGCGGATCAAATAGACGAAACGACGTTCTGCACAATAACGGAGGACGCCCCCACACGTATGGTAGGAAGCTGTCATAGCTCGCCAGATATCTCAATCGTCAGCGCAGAACTCGTAAACTGCGTCAACTGGCAGCCGATGGTAACATTGGCATCCGACCACCTGCCCATAATTATTTCGTTCGAGCGTACCGCCGACTTCATCGTCACCGAAAAACGCACTTTAATAAACTTCAAAAAAGGAAAGTGGGAAGAATATAAATCTGCAACAGACAGCAGCTTTGCTGCCCTCCTATCCCGACTGATGCCCGCCAAGGGGAGCGTGCCTTCCGTAAGGTCATTGAATCCGCCTCGGCACATTTCATTCCCGCCGGGAGAATTCCCGAAATCCGGCCCCACTTCCCGGCGGAGGCAGTGAGCTTAGCGAGGGAACGCGACCTTATAAGACAGCTTGATTCAGGCGACCCCCAAATAAGGGATATAAACCAACGCATCAGATTGCTTGTGGACGAACACAAGCGGGCGAAATGGGAAGAGCACCTAAGAGGTTGTAACCTCTCTACCGGTGTAGGTAAACTTTGGTCCACCGTAAAGTCCCTATCGAATCCGACTAAGCACAAAGACAAAGTTTCCATCGCCTTTGGCGATAAGGTGCTGTCGGATGCGAAAAAATGCGCGAGCGCTTTCTGCCGACAATATATAATGCATCCCACGGTCGACAAAGATAGACGGAGAGCCAATAGACACGCACATACGCCATTGGTCGCGCTAAACCATCCAAATCAGTGGGCCCAGACGGCATAGCCATGCCGATGCTTAAAAAACCTAGGGAAAAGAGGGTTTCAAATATTTAGCGCATGTCTTCAACCTGTCTCTTTCCACCTTTGTCATACCCGAGAAATGGAAAATGGCCAAGGTGGTCCCGCTACTAAAGCCTGGGAAACCAGCTAACGTAAGTGAGTCATATCGTCCGATATCTCTCCTATCGCCAGTGGCAAAGACGCTTGAAGCCATTTTGCTCCCTTATTTCCAAGCACAATTGCAGCTAGCCCCTCATCAGCATGGCTTCAGAAAACTCCATAGCACTACCTCCGCGCTAAATGTCATTAGCACCCAGATAAATTGGGGTTTGAATCAATATCCCCACCATAGAACAGTACTTGTAGCGTTAGACCTATCAAAAGCTTTTGATACGGTCAACCATGGCTCGTTACTGCAAGACCTGGAAGGGTCTACCCTTCCCCAATGTCTTAAAAGGTGGACAGCAAATTATCTGGGTGGTCGGCAGGCATCGGTGCAATTCAGAAACGAAACATCAAAACAAAGGAGAATTAAACAAGGGGTGCCACAGGGTGGTGTCCTATCTCCGCTTTTGTTTAATTTCTACATATCTAAGCTACCTTCACCACCGGAAGGAGTCACAATCGTTTCCTACGCCGATGACTGCACAATAATGGCCACAGGCCCAGGCCCAAAGATCGATGAGCTATGCAATAAAATAAACGGCTATCTCCCTGATCTCCTCCAGTTTTTTCGCCTCGCGAAACCTGGCATTGTCACCGACTAAATCTTCCGCGACCTTATTTACAACATGGACGCCCCAAATGTCGACCATATTGAATATCCACGTCGATGGCACTACGCTAACGACTGTCCTACACCCAAAAATCTTGGGTGTGACGTTTGATCAGGATCTACATTTTGGTGCGCACGCAACCGCAATTGTTCCAAGAATTCAGAGCCGTAATAAAATCCTCAAATCCCTTGCTGGCAGTACCTGGGAAAAGATAAAGAAACGCTCTTGACCACATACAAAGCAATTAGCCAGCCGATTACGTGCTACGCGTCACCCATATGGTCGCCAAGCCTAAAAACCACACACTGGAAGGAACTACAGGCCTGACAAAATACTGCTCTCAGAATCGCCACGGGCTGTCTTCTTATGTCCCCAGAACACCATCTGCATAATGAGGCGAGAATACTCCCCATCAGGGAGAGAAATGAGATGCTGACCAAACAGTTTCTGTTGAATACCCAGAAACCTGGGCAACCCAACAGACATCTGATTGACGAACCAGCACCGCCTAGGGCCCTAAGGAGTCATCTCCGTAAGCATTTTGAGGAAACACGGCACCTGAGAACCCAGCCGTATGAAGCGGAAAAACACAAGCAGGTCCTTGGTGAACTCCATAGACAGGCGTCGGACCTTTATGTCGGGAATTGCCCGGTGAATCCAGTACTTGAAGAAAAATATCCAGAACTCGCAGAAGAGGAACGCATACTCCCCAGGGAAACGCGTGTCACTCTTGCTCAACTTCGTTCTGGATACTGTAACAGGTTAAACTCTTACCTATCCAGAATCAACCCCGACATACAAAATGTATGCCCTGCTTGCAATGTGTCCCCACATGACACCAACCATCTCTTTAATTGTAATGTGGAACCAACGCCTCTAACACCCCTTTCCTTATGGTCCACCCCTGTTGAAACGGCAAGTTTCCTTGCACTCCCGTTAGAGGATATTGATGACAATTTGTGATCGGTCGCGGCTATTAGGTGGGGCGAGCATTGCTACAACAACAACAACATCTGGGTCGCGCATACCCTAATACTTACTAATCAGCTCACTGCAGAAAACCAGCAAATATTAACTTTAAAACAAACACATAAGTAAAAAACAATAGCTAATTTTCACTCTAAATTATACAATAAAATTTTTGTATACAAGGGATAAAAGCTGTCATGAAATAAAAAAAAATAATAAAATTAAAGCACTAATATGATAAGAATGGGGCCATTAAATATTAATTGTTTAATTTCGATTGTCTCATTTGCCAGCAATGAATTCAACCGTGCATGACTTTTAAAGCGTTTTAAAAATTTATAATGCTTTTAAATCAACTAATAACCACATTTCGAATTCGTGTATGTATATTGTATAATGATAGTATTAATTAAAATTATTTTTGTTCTTCATTATCGAAATATTAAACATCTGAAGCATATAACCCATTTTATTAAAAAATAATATTCCTTCGAGCCGGATTTGAACCAGCGACCTATGGATTTCTACATTTCATTTATATCTCTACAGTCCACCGCTCTACCAACTGAGCTATCGAAGGCTATGAATACAGTACTAGCTTATCTGGCTTATACGACGTCATAATAAAACAAAAGCTGATGCAGCTGACCAGTAGCACGGCACGCGTTTACTGCTGATTGTGAGTTGGAATTTACTTCGCGAATATTTTTGCTTGTGTAAGTGGTGTTGTATATGTGTGTGTGTTTTGAAAAGAGGTGATAACAGTGAACTTGAAATTACATAATCACCCTTATCGCGAAGTTCACATGAAAAAGTGTTCGCCTTCACTTTTTTTGTTCGAGTGAGCTTTTTCCGCCTATCGTCAATTTCGGGCGAACAAAAGTTCACTTCGAAACAGCTGATGCTCTATTATTAGCAGTAAACAAATAATTTAAATAATTTACTTGCAATTGTGTAAATTTTGTAAACAAGCACATATTTCCTTAAAAGAGCAAAATTCGAGATAAAAAATGTATATAAAAATGTTTGGACTTAGGTTGGTATTGATTGAGCGCGAGAAGAATATAAATGTGAAATTCGGAGGTAATTAAGGGACTGTTCTAACCCTTTGGAGCTACGTGATCCACTGTAAGTTAAAAATTACTACTTTCAGCACTTTTGAATAACAAGTAAATTTTTTCCAATTAGTTTTCGGCAATAATACAAGCTAAACAAGCCGGCATTCAAATATTTGATAGATATTCTTACCAACTCCTTGCCACCGTTGAAGCAAAAATTTGGAGTTCCACCAATTGTAAAGTTGAACGCATGTCTTCGTTTCTTCGCAGATTGAGGACATCAAAAGTCGTCCCACGAACGTCACCTGCAGAGTGAGGCGAGAATACTCCACATAAAGGAGGAAAAGAAAAAGTTGAACTAACAGTTTCTGCGAATACAAGAAATTGGGCATCCCAACGGCCATCTGATTGAAGAGGTGTCGTCTGCCAGGAACTTATGAAGCCATCTCCGTAAGCACTGTGAAGAATTCAGGCTTATATGTATGAAGCTATTTGAAAAGGAGGAGCATGAAAAGACTCCAGAAATATCAATTAAAAGGCGTCGTACCGCTATGCCATGAATCGCCGGTGAGCGTCGTTCTTAAATAGAAATACCCCAAGCTCTCAGTTGAGCAAAACAGCCTACCCAGAGTGATGCGCGTCACACCAGCTCAACTTCGATCTGTATAATGTAATAGGTTAAACTCTTACTTATCCGGAATCAACCCCGATATACCGATTGTATGTCCCGCTTGTAATGTGCGCCCGCTCAACAACAGCCATCTTTACAACTGCATTGTGCAACCAACGTCTTTATCGCTCTTACCTCTCTGGTCTAACACTATTGAAACTGCAAGTTTCGTCGAACTCACGTAACAGGATATTAATGGCAATAAGTTCTCGCATCCATTGGATGGGGCGAAGCACTGATACAACAATAACAACATTAAATTGAATGCTTGGTGTAGGAAAACGATTGTATTGTGATACCTTTAAGTTAAACAATAGTTAGGTATTTCTACTCTCTCAACTTATTGTTATAGGTGCCATTTTTGATCGATAACTGATTGCAGCTTAAACACCAATGTTAACCAATTTCGAAAATTGAGTTATCACTAATCAACCCAGTAGGTAACGGCACGCAAGTAAGTCAAATAAACACTCTTTATATTATTTTGAAAATCTTTGGTCTTTATTATTCATTTGATCGTTACATTCAATTAATTACTAACTAACAATTCCTGACATTTTCATCAATGCCTTTTCTGTAATTAGCTAAAGAACTAGGAATACATCAATATAAAATAATTTGAAAAATCAACACTAGCAACAACATCAGCACTGAAATCCAGCGAAGAATCAATCTTGCCAATAAATGCTACTTTGGACTAGTTAGGCAATTGAAAAGTAAAGTCCTCTCTCGGCGAACGAAAATCATACTCTACAAGTCACTTATCGTACCCGTCCTGCTATATGGGGCAGAAGCATGGACCATGACAACAGCAGATGAAGCGATTGGGAGTGTTCGAGAGAAAAGTTCTTCGAAAGATTTATGGATTTCTACGCGTTGGCGATGGCGAGAACCGAAGAAGATTTAATGACGAGCTGTACGAGCTATATGCAGCCATCAACATAAAACACAGCGGCTGCGCTGGCTAGGCCATGTTATGCGTATGAAAGATGATGCTCCGGCCAAGAAAGTGTTTCTATCGGAACCCGCCTATGGAAGCATAGGTAGAGGGCGGCCCCCACTCCGTTGGAAGGACCAGGTGGAAAACGATTTAAACCCCCTTGGTGTGACCAATTGGCGCCGGTTGGCGGAGCGAAGGAGCGACTGGCGCGCCTTGTTGGACGGCCATAACCTTTTAGACGGTTAAGCGCCAATTAAGTAAGTAGGTAAGAATAACAAACATTTACTTATTTACTCGATTTTTTAGAATATGAACTTATGAAATTGTATCACTTTATCAAAAAAAAATGTATTTGTTAATAGAAATGCGTAGGTATGTATTTATAAACAATGAAACCTCCTGATACAAATTGGAATCATAATCTGCAAGCTTTTCTAAATAAATTAATTATATGACTATTTTGGCGAGAAAAATGTTGTGTGATATATTATATAATTAGAGAAAAGTGGTGAAGCTGCTACAAATTTTATTTTTATTTAAATTTTCCACACTTCTTATTTGAGAAGTATTACATGTTCATTGCGAATTGGCAAATGTTTGAAAGAAACGTTCACAATAATAAACAGCCTGGATCACCTGTTCAATCGCTGTTCGATTACTTAAATCATTTGCCTAAAGTCAAAAATTTTTGTAAACGACTGGTATTTTGCATTATTTACATATTTTAAAATTCTTGCTTGCTGTTCATATTTTATCTAATAACTAGATTTTAGAAATAAAAGTTAATATATAGTCTGACTCTATATACACAATTAAAAGAAAAGCTTATTTGAAACACAAATGGGCGATTTATGGCACTTCAATTTAACAACAGTGAGCAAAAAACAAACCTCTCTTGCATTATCTGGCCATTCGCGACAGCCGTTCTCCCTGTCAGCTATTATTTGACAGGTAGGTATGGCATTGGAGGAATAGAAAGATTTTTCACTTGTATGAATTCACAATGTACATGACTAAAAGAGAATAACTTTCAAATTTGTATATTCACTCCCTTTTTTTTATATATTTTATATAAAATTTGGCGGGGTTCTTAACCTATTTTATCTATATTTATCAAGCTTAAAGTAATACGTACATGAGATTTACGTAAAAAAAGGGAGTGGAAGATACGAGCATGGATATTCAGAATATTTCTAAATCATCCCTCAACGTTTGTCAAAAGTAAGACCAATTTTTCTATAAATTTTAGCCTTCTCACTTGATTAGCATTAGGTATTTAAAAAATATGCCTTTGTTATTGAAGTTACATACTTATTAGTTTATTTTGAAAATTTTGAAAATAAGTAACGAATCCAAACTTAGTTTATCTGAATTGCGTTAACATATAGCGCTGATGCCGTGGTGCTTTATTCACGATACCAGCGCACAGAAATTCGCTCCACTACACACTACTACCATATTTACATATCTCAATAGAAAGCTGGCAACTTTAAGGTTCTGGTAGTAGGAATTTATATATTTATCCAACATTTTGTTAACAAAATCATAATGATAAAAATTTTTTAGTCCTTTGCATATGAATGAAGCTAAATTTATATTGATGTTTAATGGAACGATCTTCCGTCATCATTTATCAACTTTGGTTTGGTGACCAACCGCTTTCGGCGTTGTACCACCGTCAGTGTCCGTTTTCGAAAACTTGTTACAAAAAGTTACACTAACGATGGCGCAATGCCGAAACCAGTTGGTCTTCAAACCAAATTTGACAAGGGATGACGAAAAATCGTTTCAATATTCATCAATTATCCAACCCGTCGGAAAATCAACACGGCTAAATTCATATTTTTTTGCAAAAAAAATATTTTTTTTATTATTAATGACTTCGCATGGATATGAGCTTATTAACAGAATTTCTGGGAAACGCCCACAACCATTTAGGTTACAGCATTTCTATAAAGATAAGTCGATATAAGTATATAACAAGTGCTACGACTAAGATTTTAAACATTTTTTTTTGCTGACGGTCCTTAAAATCTTTTCCTGTATCGAATAAAATATGTAATAAGGCCTGATTACATTCATGACTATGGCTCCAAAGCGTAATCTGTCAAGTTTTATGAGTATCGTTATTTCCGTCGCGTCGAATCGTGCTGTCGCCGGACAAGCAATAAAGAATGTTTGATAATAAAAAACTTAAAAAGAATAAATAATAAATAATATTAATAAAAATCGTTCTTTTCATTGTTTTTCTTCTGCTTTTAGTAAACCTGATTGCTTTTGTGCAATTTTTGGTATTATATAGTGGCGACTGTAAATGCCACTAACTATCACTGCGCTATACATAATCTGTATACTTTTGGCTGCCGCGTTCAAAGTAATCAAGTAGTTACTGCTTGTGGTTGCGGTCTGCGGCCGCTGTGTTCAATGTAATCAGTCCTTTTCGTCCATTTTGTGAATACGAATTTAAGTTCATATTTAACATTTAAAAAAAAGTGCATTAGAATTTAACAAGTAAGGAAGGTTAAGTTCGGGTGTAACCGAACATTACATACTCAGTTGAGAGCTATGGTGACAACATAAGGGAAAATAACCATGTAGGAAAATGAACCGAGGGAAAACCTGGAATATGTTTGTATGACATGTGTATCAAATGAAAGGCATTAAAGAGTATTTTATGAGGGAGTGGGCCATAGTTCTATAGGTGGACGCCATTTAGGGATATAGCCATAAAGGTGGATCAGGGTTGACTCTAGAATGCGTTTGTACGATATGGGTATCAAATGAAAGGTGTTTAATGAGTATTTTAAAAGGGAGTAATCCTTAGTTCCATAGGTGGACGCCGTTTCGAGATATCGCCACAAAGGTGGACCAGGGGTGACTCTAGAATGTCGTTTGTACGATATGGGTATCAAATGAAAGGTGTTAATGAGTATTTTAAAAGGGAGTAATCCTTAGTTCCATAGGTGGACGCCGTTTCGAGATATCGCCATAAAGGTGGACCAGGGGTGACCCTAGAATTTGTTTGTTCAATATGGGCATCAAACGAATGGTGTTAATGAGTATTTTAAAAGGGAGTGGGCCTTAGTTCTATAGGTGGATGCCGTTTCGACATATCGCCATAAAGGTGGACCAGGGGTGACTCTAGAATGTGTTTGTACGATATGGGTATCAAATTAAAGGTATTAATGAGGGTTTTTAAAAGGGAGTGGTGGTTGTTGTATAGGTGGTCGCCTTTTCGAGATATCGCCATAAAGGTGGACCAGGGGTGACTCTAGAATGCGTTTGTACGATATGGGTATCAAATGAAAGGTGTTAATGAGTATTTTAAAAGGGAGTAATCCTTAGTTCCATAGGTGGACGCCGTTTCGAGATATCGCCATAAAGGTGGACCAGGGGTGACCCTAGAATTTGTTTGTTCAATATGGGCATCAAACGAATGGTGTTAATGAGTATTTTAAAAGGGAGTGGGCCTTAGTTCTATAGGTGGATGCCGTTTCGACATATCGCCAAAAAGGTGGACCAGGGGTGACTCTAGAATGTGTTTGTACGATATCGGGTATCAAATTAAAGGTATTAATGAGGGTTTTAAAAGGGAGTGGTGGTTGTTGTATAGGTGGTCGCCTTTTCGAGATATCGCCATAAAGGTGGACCAGGGGTGACTCTAGAATGCGTTTGTACGATATGGGTATCAAATGAAAGGTGTTTATGAGTATTTTAAAAGGGAGTAATCCTTAGTTCCATAGGTGGACGCCGTTTCGAGATATCGCCATAAAGGTGGACCCAGGGGTGACCCTAGTTTTTGTTTGTACAATATGGGTATCAAAAGAAAGGTGTTAATGAGTATTTTAAAAGGGAGTGGGCCTTAGTTCTATAGGTGTACGCCTTTTCGAGGTATCGCAATAAAGGTGGACCAGGGGTGACTCTAGACTTTGTTTGTACGATATGGGTATCAAATGAAAGGTGTTAATGAGTATTTTTAAAAGGGAGTGGCCTTCGTTCTATAGGTGTTCGCCTTTTCGAGATATCGCCATAAAGGTGGACCAGGGGTGACTTTAGAATATGTTTGTACGATATGGGTATCAAATGAAAGGTTTTAATGAGTATTTTAAAAGGGCGTGGGACTTAGTTCTATAGGTGGACGCCTTTTCGAGATATCGCCATAAAGGTGGACCAGGGGTGACTCTAGAATAAGTTTGTACGATATGGGTATCAAATTAAAGGTATTATTGAGAGTTTTAAAAGTGAGTGGTGGTAGTTGTATATGTGAAGGCATTTTCCAGATATCGACCAAAATGTGGACCAGGGTGACCCAGAACATCATCTGTTGGATACCGCTAATTTATTTATATATGTAGTACCTGCCAAGATTTTAAGGGTTTTTTATTTCGCCCTGCAGAACTTTTTTAATTTTCTTCTACTTAATATGGTAGGTGTCACAACCATTTTATAAAGTTTTTTCTAAAGTTATATTTCGCGTCAATAAAACAATCCAATTACCTTACCATGTTTCATCCCTTTTTTCGTATTTGGTATAAAATTATGGCATTTTTTTCATTTTTCGTAATTTTCGATATCGAAAAAGTGGGCGTGGTCATAGTCGGATTTCGTTCATTTTTCATACCAAGATAAAGTGAGTTCAAGTAAGCACGTGAACTAAGTTCATTAAAGATATGCCGATTTTTGCTCAAGTTATCGTGTTAACGGCCATGCGGAAGGACAGACGGACGACTGTGTATAAAAACTGGGCGTGGCATCAACCGATTTCGCCCATTTTCACAGAAAACAGTTAACGTTATAAAATCTATGCCCATACCAAATTTCAAAAGGATTGGTTAGTTTTTGTTCGAATTATGGCGTTAAAAGTATCCTAGACAAATTAAATGAAAAAGGGCGGAGCCACGCCCATTTTGAAATTTTCTTTTATTTTTGTATTTTGTTGCACCATATCATTACTGGAGTTGAATGTTGACATAATTTACTTATATACTGTAAAGATATTAAATTTTTTGTTAAAATTTTACTTTAAAAAAAATTTTTTTTTAAAAGTAGGCGTGGTCCTTCTCCGATTTTGCTAATTTTTATTGAGCGCACATATAGTAATAGCAGTAACGTTCCTGCCAAAGTTCATCATGATATCTTCAACGACTGCCAAATTACAGCTTGCAAAACTTCTAAATTACCTTCTTTTAAAAGTGGGCGGTGCCACGCCCATTGTCCAAAATTTTACTAATTTTCTATTCTGCGTCATAAGCTCAACTCATCTACCAGTTTCGTCGCTTTATCTGTCTTTTGTAATGAATTATCGCACTTTTTCGGTTTTTCGAAATTTCGATATCGAAAAAGTGGGCGTGGTTATAGTCCGATATCGTTCATTTTAAATAGCGATCTGAGATGAGTGCTCAGGAATCTACATACCAAATTTCATCAAGATACCTCAAAATTTACTCAAGTTATCGTGTTAACGGACGGACGGACGGACGGACGGACATGGCTCAATCAAATTTTTTTTCGATCCTGATTATTTTGATATATGGAAGTCTATATCTATCTCGATTCCTTTATATATGTACAACCAACCGTTATCCAATCAAACTTAATATACTCTGTGAGCTCTGCTCAACTGAGTATAAAAATAATAACTGAACTATTATATTATCCGTAAAGTTTGACGTACATGGGGCTTTTGTAAAAATAGTGTTTTGGACAATATATTGTTTGCTATCCAAGGCTAACCAACCTCGCACGAAGCGTATCGTTACAAACGCATACAATAAATGGAGCATTCCACGATTGGTTTGATACAAATCGTACACATTTTTTTAGTGTTCGACCTTAAAAAACCTATAACTTTTTCAGACAACTATTAATTGCTTTAATATTGTGTAAAGGCTTTGACTATTTCCAGAAATCAGTGTTTACGACTTTCTATTAAATACTCGTATTACATGTCTGTAAGGATACGCTTCGTGTGCAGAGAGCCTTACAGCCCAAACACCTTCGACTTTCACGTGGTTTTGGCGCTGACGTCACTTTGAGATAACGCACGATGAAAGTTTCACTGTCGTTATGAACGCACTTACGAAAAGTTACATTATGATTTTTGTTATTATAAAAATTTAAAAACAAAAATTATTTTAACAAGAATACGCAGAGATGTTTTAAATTAAATTGAAAAGCTATTGATATTTGAAGATTTTTCATAAATGGCTAGAAATTTTCAAGAACTAATTTAAAACGATAGCAAAGCGTAAGTTTTTGAATTCCTTTGCGTTACCTTGATGTTGCTTTTGGATTAGAAACATGGCAATGAAAATGTATGTGTTCAAAGTAAGCTATTGATGCCTCATAAGCGCCAAAACGACACAAAAAGCGAATGTGTTTGGGCCTTTAGAGCTGTTATATTTAAAAATATAATTATTTAAAATTTTACATAAATTATATCTATTATAAATACATATGCATGTCTATACATATATCGTATACGTACTTCATTTGTGCATGATATATTTTTATAATCACGGAAGCTTTTAAAGCCTTCTTTAAACAGGCACGGTCATTTTTTCAATTCTCAAGCAATGTTCAATAAAAAATTTTCCAAAATGTTTAATACAAAATATACTTAAACATTATCTTAACATTTCTTAAAAAAATCTCCTCAAATAAGTTCGCCACTTCGAAAGAAACCCTGCCAAACCAACAGCTTATTCATTTCAGGCACATCAATCACCTTTAAATCATCAGAAATATTAAGGCACTTTAATTCGTTTTTCTCCACTTCCGCGTTCGTCACAGGTTGCCATAAATCCGTATGCTCTGGATCATAATTAGGATTTGATTCCGCAGCAAAATGTGTCCACATACTCACTAAACGTTCAATGCATTTCCATTCTCTTGAATGATTCTTCAATTTGCGAGCCACCGAATTGTAAAATAAATATGAGAGATCGTCACCATGGCATGTGCCGCGCATTTTCTTGCCACAACTGAGTATGCGCAGATGATTGAAATCTTTCGAATCAAAATCGAAGCGATACAAATAGGTGGGTGCTGTGGCGTACGATAAACGTGATAGCACTGTACGATATATTGGAAACCAGAAGTACTCATGTGATACCATCTGTTTGTGTATTAGGAGTAGGTGAAAATTGAGAAAGATAAAATAAAAAATTGGTTAATTTTTAGATAAACTTACCAGCAAGTATTCATGTAATGTATCCAAACAAGGTTGTTTATCGCCAAAATAAACTTTACGTAATTGTAGACCGTATTCTTTGCAAAGCTCGCCCTCACGATCCATGCCAAGCTCCAACGGGACCACAAAGCGACAATCGTCGAGCTCATTTAGTATTTTTGGATTTGTTTTAGTTTCTGTTGAATATACAAATAGTGGTTAAGTTAAAAAAATATGTGATATTTTGACAACAGATTATGAAGAATACTGAAGCGAAGTTTTTATATAAATTAGTTAGAGTCCTGACTTACTCCCAAACAAAAACGAGTTCCCAAACACTGGCTTAGAAGTAATTGTGTAAGATTTTAAGGCACGCAAGGCTACCTGTCTGTCGCATATAAGGAAGGTGCTCTTCGAGGATAATCCACTTTGTAGAGATTCTCCACCGTGAACTTTTATTGCATGGGTTTCTGCTTTAAATATGGAAGCATCTCATTGTTATTGTTTCCATATACGTCCTTTTGATACATATTACTGAGCCATTCGTATACCCTTGTGTATCAAATCTATTGGATCCCAGTAACTGGAGAAGGTCATCTATGACTAGGACCCACAAAAGAGCAGAGAATACACCCCCTGGTGGGCATCTCCTATTGACCACAATTGACTCGGTTGTACCTACGAGTCATGAAACACAAAAATAAAAATGTTGTTTTGTTGCAAGGCTTAGTGCAGCCTTGCGGATATGCATAGTAGTTTGACGGATACAAATTCGGAGAAAGCACCTACTCGACTGTCTCAGAAAGAATTGTTTTTTAGCCCAATGATTGAGAAATTTCTCAAGTGTTTTTTGCAATGAAAAACTTCCAAGCAGACAGATGCGCATACAACTGTAGGTTTCAACAAATTTTAGGAACAATTTTATATTAGCGTACCTACAGTTTTGCTTTTGCCTGGCGGTTGAGCTGGGAATACACAAATTCCTCTTAACTTTCTATACCAACACCCACCACCTAGCACTACAACATTTCGCTCCCTACACTCAAAAAAAAACTCACCAAAATACAATTTTTCAAATTTAGAAAAATTAAAAAATAACAATAATTATCATTAGAAAAAAATTATTGTTCAAGCCTTCGATTCGAACCGTGAATCAAAAAAACTCACCTAGAATGAGAAAAGAGAGGAGAAACGTTCAATTAAAGTGAGTAATAATTTCGGAGTTTTGTATGACACTTTTCATTATTTTGTAGGAAAATTTTTCTTAAATTTTTTTATCCAAGAATACTTGCTCACAAGATTTACATGTACTAAGAGCATTTGGCTGTAAAATAGAGCACCTCGACTGGAATCTACAAAATGAAACCGTTACAAAATTAAACCATTTAATACAATTTTCTACATTTTCAATGAAAAGTTTTCCAATAATCAAGGAAAAAACAGTTATACAGTACAGTCAGAAAAAATAGAACTAGATGAAAATGTTGTTTCTGTCAGTTTATCGTATCATATATTAAAATATTAGTCACATATTCACAGTAGTTTTACACACTCAACGTAGTTCTATGATCCGAAGATATTTTTAATGTATTTCAAAGTTTCAAAGTTTATAAGCGATTTTCTTGAAAATGGCCACCCTTTGCTTTGATGCCGGCAGCGCACAATTTCGGCATTCTTTCGAGGAGTTTTTGAAGTGTTTGATGCGGAATATTATTCCACGCTTCGTTCAAACAATCCCAGAGGTCAGGAAGGCTTGTTGGCTTTAGATCTCTCACACGTCGATCTAGTTCTTCTCACAATAGCTCGATGGGATATAAATCGGGGGATTGTGGTGGTCACTCCAATATATCAAGGTCACCTGCGACTTTTTTCGTTCTAAATAAGAAGCAAACAAGTTTTGGTGTATGTTTCGTTATCTTGGTGGTAAATGAATCCACGACCAATCAAATTAATGCCAGATGGTATTGCATGGCGTTGGAGTATACTATTATACTGCTCTTATTTCATAATTCCTAAAATTTTTTTTTGTTGACCAATGCCAGCGTAGCTGAAACAGCCCCAAACCGTCATTGAGCCACCGCCATCATTTACAGTTGGCACAATGCAATCTGCTTTGCATCTTTCATTGACGATTCTGTTAGAGGTTTCGATTTCGCCAACATGTTCGAGAACAGATTTCACGCGGGATTCTCGAATCTCGAATTACTCGTAAGGCACGCGAGATTCTCGAATCTCGAATTAGTCGTAAGGCTCGCGAGCTTCGCGACATTCAATTTAATCGATTCATTGGGTGTTTTATATAGAGCTTATAATTTCTTCTGGAGCACAAGCTAAAATATCCGTACCAAAAGTAACAGTAAGGAAGGTAAGTTCGGGTGTAACGAACATTACATACTCAGTTGAGAGCTATGGTGACAACATAAGGGAAAATAACCATGTAGGAAAATGAACCGAGGAAAACCCTGGAATGTGTTTGTATGACATGCGTATCAAATGAAAGGCATTAAAGGGATTTTATGAGGGAGTGGGCCATAGTTCTACAGGTGGACGCCATTTAGGGATATAGCCATAAATGTGGATCAGGGTTGACTCTAGAATGCGTTTGTATGACATGGGTATCAAATGAAAGATGTTAATGAGTATTTTAAAAGGGAGTAATCCTCAGTTCTATAGGTGGACGCCGTTTCGAAATATCGCCACAAAGGTGGACCAGGGGTGACTCTAGAATGTGTTGTACGATATGGGTATCAAATTAAAGGTATTAATGAGGGTTTTAAAAGGGAGTGGTGGTTGATGTATAAGTGTCGCATTTCGTGATATCGCCATAAAGGCGGACCAGGGGTGACCCTATAATTTGTTTGTACAATATGTGTATCAAAAGAAAGGTGTTAATGAGTGTTTTAAAAGGGAGTAATCCTTAGTTCCATAGGTGGAAGCCGTTTCGAGATATCGCCATAAAGGTGGCCAGGGGTGACCTAGAATTTGTTTGTACAATGGGGCATCAAACGAAAGGTTTAATGAGTATTTTAAAAGGGAGTGGGCCTTAGTTCTATAGTGGACGCCGTTTCGAAATATCGCCACAAAGGTGGACCAGGGGTGACTCTAGAATGTGTTTGTACGATATGGGTACCAAATTAAAGGTATTAATGAGGGTTTTAAAAGGGAGTGGTGGTTGATGTATAGGTGGTCGCATTTTCGTGATATCGCCATAAAGGCGGACCAGGGGTGACCCTATAATTTGTTTGTACAATATGGGTATCAAAAGAAAGGTGCTAATGAGTTTTTAAAAGGGAGTAATCCTTAGTTCCATAGGTGGACGCCGTTTCGGGATATCGCCATAAGGGTGGGCCAGGGGTGACTCTAGAATTCGTTTGTGCAATATGGGTATCAAACAAAGGAGTTAATGAGTATTTTAAAGAGAGTGGGCCTTAGTTCTATAGGTGGACGCCTTTTCGAGGTATCGCAATAAAGGTGGGCCAGGGGTGACTCTAGACTTTGTTTGTGCGATATGGGTATCAAATGAAAGGTGTTAATGAGTATTTTTAAAAGGGAGTGGGCCTTCGTTCTACAGGTGTTCGCCTTTCGAGATATCGCCATAAAGGTGGACCAGGGGTGACTTTAGAATATGTTTGTACGATATGGGATATCAAATGAAAGGTGTTAATGAGTATTTTAAAGGGCGTGGGGCTTATTCTATAGGTGGACGCCTTTTCGAGATATCGCCATAAAGGTGGACCAGGGGTGACTCTAGAATGAGTTTGTACGATATGGGTATCAAATTAAAGGTATTAATGAGAGGGAGTGGTGGTAGTTGTATATGTGAAGGCGTTTTCCAGATATCGACCAAAATGTGGACCAGGGTGACCTAGAACATTATCTGTTGGATACCCGCTAATTTATTTATATATGTTATACCTGCCAAGATTTTAAGGGTTTTTTATTTCGCCCTGCAGAACTTTTTTCATTTTCTTCTACTTAATATGGTAGGTGTCACAACCATTTTATAAAGTTTTTTCTAAAGTTATATTTCGCGTCAATAAAACAATCCAATTACCTTACCATGTTTCATCCCTTTTTTCGTATTTGGTATAGAATAATGGCATTTTTTTCATTTTTCGTAATTTCGATATCGAAAAAGTGGGCGTGGTCATAGTCGGATTTCGTTCATTTTTCATACCAAGATAAAGTGAGTTCAAGTAAGCACGTGAACTAAGTTAATTAAAGAAATGTCGATTTTTGCTGAAGTTATCGGGTAAACCGCCATGCGGAAGGACAGACGACGACTGTGTATAAAAACTGGGCGTGGCATCAACCGATTCCGCCCCTTACACAGAAAACAGTAAGGTCATAAGATCTATGCCTCTACCAAATTTCAAAAGGATTGGTTAATATTTGTTCGACTTATGGCGTTAAAAGTATCCTAGACAAATTAAATGAAAAAGGGCGGAGCCACGCCCATTTTGAAATTTTCTTTTATTTTTGTATTTTGTTGCACCATATCATTACTGGAGTTGAATGTTGACATAATTTACTTATATACTGTAAAGATATTAAATTTTTTGTTAAAATTTACTTTAAAGAAATTTTTTTTTAAAAGTGGGCGTGGTCCTTCTCGATTTTGCTAATTTTTATTGAGCGTACATATAGTAATAGGAGTAACGTTCCTGCCAAATTTCATTATGATATCTTCAACGTCTGCCAAATTACAGCTTGCAAAATTTTAAATTACCTTCTTTTAAAAGTGGGCGGTGCCACGCCCATTGTCCAAAATTTTACTAATTTTCTATTTTGCGTCATAAGTTCAACTCATCTACCAAGTTTCGTCGCTTTATCTGTCTTTTGTAATGAATTATCGCACTTTTTCGGTTTTTCGAATTTTCGATATCGAAAAAGTGGGCGTGGTTATAGTCCGATTTCTTTCATTTTAAACAGCAATCTGAGATGAGTGCTCAGGAACCTACATACCAAATTTCATCAAGATACCTCAAAATTTACTCAAGTTATCGTGTTAACGGACGGACGGACGGACATGGCTCAATCAATATTTTTTCGATCCTGATTATTTTGATATATGGAAGTCTATATCTATCTCGATCCTTTATATATGTACAACCAACCGTTATCCAATCAAGCTTAATATACTCTGTGAGCTCTGCTCAACTGAGTATAAAA
>JARSSU010045596.1:0-31838 GCA_029619165.1 Eurosta solidaginis
ATCTGATTCAACCTCGACTTCTAGCTCTCCACATACATCCGTTATAGCTGGTACATCTGTTAGCAACTCATTATCATCAACAAGTTCTTCATCACTCACTGTATCAACATCTGCTGGTGGAATTTAAACATCACAAGTTATTTTTTTCGAAACAACTTTATCAATTTTCCTTTGTTTCTTCACCTCACTGATGTATTAGTATAGGATTCAATTTGCCCAATTGTTAAAAAACGCTGACGATTCATTGTTTTCTAATAAATATATTAAAAAGCTAACCAATAATACAAAACTAAAACGATGAAAAAATTCTCCGAAGTGTCTTTCCTTAAATTTTCTTTGCACAATAGATTAATGTTATATCAAACTGATATAAACATCAATTTTCGCGCGCAATAAAATGTCATAAAAAGCTAAATGTCAAATGCATCGTTTTAGCAAGCGTTGCGTTTTCGCAACACCTACTTTTAACAGCTGATTTTAAATAGAAAACAAAGGCTGAATGGGCAGAAGTTTGACAAACATAAATTTCATGTTTTCTTGCATAAAAACTTGAAACAAAACTAGATTTTTATTTTTTCTTATTACTCAGCCAACAACATAAAAAACTGATTATTTTTAAGACATTTTTCAAACATGCGGTAAATCGATACAAGACCAAGGTAATACAAATTTAAGCCATACCTGTAAAGATCAAAGCCCAAATTTTATTGTGAAGTCGAAAAATTAACAAACACTTTTTATTTCATAAGAGTTTTAAAGTCTCGAAATTGCCGTTGCGAAATCGCAACAGCGGTAGAAAATGGTTTAACCACCATTCATACAAAAATGTGGTCCAATTAACAGTGCGATGTCCTAGGACTGGACCATATACTCCAGCTCAGCATTACATCAGAGTAATCCATGTAGTACCCACATGAGAAAATATCGTGTAGTGATTACAATCGTTAAAAACGATCAATGATCGGCTTATACCCTGCAAAAATCGTTGGATCATGTGGTCCACTGGAATACTTACCATAATACGCCACTGCAATGCAGCAGGGGACCAACTCATGTTTCTACACCAACATATTGTAAGCCGATCAATGCTTGTTTTTAACGATTGTAATCACTACAATATGTTTATTGGACTGTGGGTACTCCATGGGTTACTTTCATGTAATGCGGAGCTGGAGTATATGGTTCAGTCCTAGGACATCGCAATGTTAATTGGAACATATTTTTTGTATGAATTGTGGTTAATTTTGGAGCACTCGGTTGGTCCATAGCGAGTACTCCATACATGCATGCATAGAGTACTCGCGATTTTTGCAGGGTAATATATATGTTCGTGTAGAAACATGAGTTGGTCCATTGCTGCATTACAGTAGAGTATAATGGTAAGTACTCCAGTTGACACAAGTGGAACACATGATCCAACTATTTTTGCAGGGGTAAACGTTTTCGTGCGAAAAAACCGACCACCTCCATAGTGCGAATAATAAAATACAAGCAAAACATTGATGTAAGCATATTTGCATAACAAATAAATGCTCACAAAAATACTTACAAAGTCATATAAATTCAAGGCACATTAATTCTGTATACTTAAAAGAAGTAAATAGCAAGACGCTGATATTAGAAACAGCTTGAAGTTGGCTGCTAAACGCATAAAAACGCCTGAAAATATAGAATATGCTACTTTGATGCGTTCGAACGCGTTTTCGAACTTCACTTCGAATTTTCAAACGTTTACGTGCGAGTACGTGTGTGCCTATGGAGTCCAAGCGTATATGTTTTTAACTCATCGGGCGTACGTCTTCGCGTGCTATGGAGTTCCACTTTTACTCCGTTTGAGAGGCCTACAAAACTGTAGCTATAATTACATGTAATTCGTAGGGTTGGCGAAAAAAAAGGACAATAATCTTCTCGTGTCTCACGGGCTTAAGCTGCCCAAATACCCAAATCTCTCACATTTTCATTGGTAATTCTTACTATCCTAACTGGGAATAAAATTCAAACAATTTTTTTTTCATTAACAACCTGGATGTTTCTTCTTCGCCTTTCCGTCTTGTCGAAAACGGAATGCGCCAATACGTTTTTGAGCAGATTATTAATATAACTTTCACTTTTGCTAAACAATTCCGCGAGCTTCCTTTTAGTTGACTTAGCTATTATATTCAGTGAACAAAAAATTCAAATTACGTCATAATTAACTTAGTATAACAAGACGAGTTTCTACGATGGCTGCCAAAATGGAAAAAGACAGTCAATCTTAATCGGAAATGGAGAGACACTTTACATCTGTCAAGAGTTATATCAACGCAATAGCCCCATTTTATCCACATTATGTAAATTTTATGCAATTTGATACCGAGGAATAATGTAGGAAAAAACAATAGAATTTTTATCAATAAAATGGAACTGCCACAGAGGTAAAGGATACGAACTTAAGGTGTGCTTACTAAATCGCCAGTTCAACCGTACAGTTTTTTTTTCGAAGATTTAGCGCATAGTGAAAATCTGGCCGTTGGTAGATTTACCAGGTCTGAAGCCGCACTGGTAAGGTCATTTTTTCTGATTCACGGGGCTTAAATCTCTCGCATAATACGCTTAAAAGGACCTTACATGGGATATTTAGAATATTGATTCCGCAATAGTTGGCGCTTAGAACACTTAATTCCAATCGTTTTATTCCATCATCATGGATTGCGGGATTGGGTTCATCATCCCTAAGCAGGACATCGCTGTCTTCATTTATGAGAGCAGAGAAGTGTTCTCTCCATAATCTAAGTACTCTCTGGACATCAGTTAAAGGTCACCGTTTTCGTTCTTGCAGGAGTTTACTTACTTACTTACTTACTTAATTGGCGCTTAACCGTCTAAACGGTTATGGCCGTCCAACAAGGCGCGCCAGTCGCTCCTTCGCTCCGCCAACCGTCGCCAATTGGTCACACCAAGGGAGTTTAAATCGTTTTCCACCTGATCCTTCCAACGGAGTGGGGGCCGCCCTCTACCTCTGCTTCCATAGGCGGGTTCCGATAGAAACACTTTCTTGGCCGGAGCATCATCTTTCATTCGCATAACATGGCTTAGCCAGCGCAGCCGCTGCGTTTTAATTCGCTGGACTATGTTGATGTCTGCGTATAGCTCGTACAGCTCATCATTAAATCTTCTTCGGTACTCGCCATCGCCAACGCGTAGAGGTCCATAAATCTTTCGAAGAACTTTTCTCTCGAACACTCCCAAAGCCGCTTCATCTGCTGTTGTCATGGTCCATGCTTCTGCCCCATATAGCAGGACGGGTACGATAAGTGACTTGTAGAGTATGATTTTCGTTCGCCGAGAGAGGACTTTACTTTTCAATTGCCTACCTAGTCCAAAGTAGCATTTATTGGCAAGATTGATTCTTCGCTGGATTTCAGTGCTGATGTTGTTGCTAGTGTTGATGCTGGTTCCCAAATAAACGAAGTCTTTTACTATTTCGAAATTATGGCTGCCAACAGTAGCGTGGTTGCCAAGGCGCATATGCGCTGACTCTTTGCTCGATGACAACAGGTACTTCGTTTTGTCCTCATTCACCATCAAACCCATCTTTACCGATTCTTTTTCCAGTTTGGAGTAAGCAGAACTAACAGCGCGGGTGTCTAGGCCGATGATATCAATGTCATCAGGATATGCCAGTAATTGCACGCTTTTATAGTATATTGTTCCAGTGCGGTTAAGTTCAGCAGCTAGTATAATTTTCTCCAGCATCAAATTAAAGAAATCGCACGATAGGCGGTCACCCTGTCTGAAACCTCGTTTAGTTTCGAACGGCTGGGAGGTCCTTCCCAATTCTGACTGAGCTGATGGTGTTGCTCTACGTCATTTTGCACAGCCGTATAAGTTTTGCGGGGAAACCAAATTCAGACATAGCGGCATATAGGCAGCTCCTTTTCGTGCTGTCGAAGGCGGCTTTAAAGTCGACGAAGAGGTGATGTGTGTCGATTCTCTTTTCTCGGGTTTTTTCCAATATTTGGCGCATTGTGAAAATCTGGTCGATGGTAAATTTACCAGGTCTGAAAACGCACTGATAAGGTCCAATCAGCCGGTTAACGGTGGGCTTCAATCTTTCGCACAATACACTTGAAAGGACCTTATATGCGATATTAAGAAGGTTGATTCCACGATAGTTGGTGCATTTTGCAGTATCCCCCTTCTTGTGGACTGGGCAAAAAACACCTAGATTCCCACCGTCGGGCATGTTTTCGTCCGCCCATATTTTGCTAAGAAGCTGCTGCATGCGCCTTACCAACTCCTCGCCGCCGAACTTGAATAGCTCCGCAGGCAATCCATCAGCGCCCACGGCCTTGTTGTTTTTCAATCTGGTTATTGCTATTCTAACTTCGTCATAATTGGGCGGGGGGACATATATTCCATCATCATCGATTGCGGGATCGGGTTCTTCATCTCTGCGCGGTGAATTGCTGCCTCCATTTAGGAGAGCAGAGAAGTATTCCCTCCATTATCTAAGCACTCTCTGGACATCAATTACAAGGTCGCCGTTTTCATTCCTACAGGAGTTTGCCCCGGTCTTAAACCTTCCGTCTGTCGCCGTATTTTTTGGTAGAATTTTCTGGCGTTGTTCATGGTGGCTAGCAGCTCAAGCTCCTCGCACTCACGCCTTTCTGCTTCTGCTTTTTTCTTCCTGAAAAGGCGTCTCGCTTCCCTTTTCAACTCACGATAGCGTTCACACACTCCTCTTGTCGCGCTCGCTTTTAACGTAGCCCTGTAGCAGCGTCTTTTCTTTCGGTTGCAACGCGGCATTCTTCATCATACCAGTTGTTTTTTTCGTGGCCGCCGGTAACCAATTTTTTTCCTCGGCGGCAGTACGAAGTGCTTTGGAGATATGCTTCCACTGCTCCTGTATTCCTTCAGGATGAGTTGTGCTCTCAGAGAGCAGGTGTGAGAGTCGAGTTGCGAAATCATTGGCAGTCTGTTGTGATTGAAGCTTTTCGACGTCTAGCTTTCCTTGTGTTTTTTGTTCCTTGGTTTTAGCCGCGTTGAGGCGGGTGCGTATTTTGGCTGCAACGAGATAATGGTCCGAGTCGATGTTAGGTCCTCGGATCGTGCGCACATCTAAAACACTGGAGGCATGCCGCCCGTCTATCATAACGTGATCGATCTGATTGCGAGTATTTCGATCAGGAGACAGCCATGTAGCTTGATGTATCTTTTTTTGCATGAACCTCGTGCTGGATATGACCATGTTTCGAGCACCGGCAAAGTCAATCAGCCACAGTCCGTTAGGAGAACTTTCATTGTGTAGGCTGAACTTTCCGACTTCAGGGCCAAAAACACCTTCTTTGCCCTGCCTGGCGTTAAAGTCGCCAAGCACGACTTTTATATCATGGCGGGGGTAGCGCTCGTATGTGCGTTCTAATTGTTCATAAAAAGTGTCTTTCACCTCATCGTCTTTCTCCTCTGTCGGCGCATGGGCGCAGATGAATGATATATTAAAAAATTTTGCTTTTATTCGGATAGCGGCGAGACGCTCGTCCACAGGCGTGAACGCCAGCACTTGGCGACAAAGTCTCTCTCCCACCACGAATCCGACGCCGAAACTGCGCTTATTCGCATGGCCACTCCAATATATGTCACAATTTTTGATCTTCTTTCTTCCTTGCTTCGTCCAACGCATTTCTTGGATGGCGGTGATGTCAGATTTTGCTTTGACGAGGACATCAACCAGCCGGGCATCTGCACCAATCCCATTCAGGGAGCGGTCGTTCCAGGTGCATCCCCTCAATTCATTGTCCTTCAAACGTTTGCCATGGTCGTCATCAATAGAGAGTGTATTTTTCCGAGGCTTGTTGTTATATTTCATTGGCGTATGTGTTTACGTGGCGGGTCCCAAGCCCAGCGCACAACCCGCTCAGCGGGGGTGAAAATATTACTTGGAACATTTATATAGCGAGCCGCTTGCTCCAAGACAGACGCCGGCTTGCAGCCGCACCTAGAGGTGTACAGACGCTGCCGATGGGATCTCCCCCGGCTTGCCCCTAAATCGATTATGTCAGAGTAGCCTAGCCAGGTTGTCGCCTTCTCACATTAGCTTACCGCTACCCAGAGGATACTTGGCCGCAAGCGACCGGCAGTAGTGAGCTGCTTGAACCGCATGCAAAAGAATCGCTCTGGCCATTCCCAGGTGAATGGCGGTCAGAAGCTTTCCCCACTTTCGTGGACTTCTACACACGGCCCCACCATCCCTGTCGCCGAACTTTTTGGTGAAATTTGTTGGCTAGCAACTCAAGCTCCTTGCACTCACGCCTTCCTGTCTTTTTCAACTCGCGGTAGAGTTCATACGCTCAATTGTTGCCCTCGCTTTTAACGTAGCTATGTAGGTAGCACATTTTCCTTCGGTTGCAACGCGGTATTCTGAATTAAAATAAATAAAAATAAATGTAAGGCGCGATAACCTCCGAAGAGATCTAAGGCCGAGCTTCTCTTCCAATTTGCGTCGTGCTCCTCTTGATTTTCCCTACAAATTGGCCGGATGGGACCTACATGTTTTATGCCGACTCCTAACGGCATCTGCAAGGCAGATGAGTTTTCACTGAGAGCTTTTCATGGCAGAAATACACCCGGAGCGCTTGCCAAACACTGCCGAGGGGCGACCCCGCTTAGAACAATTTTCTTCTAATTGAAAAACCTTATTTCTAAAATTTTGATGTTGCTTTGCCCGGGGTGCGAACCCAGGGCATACGGTGTGGCAGGCGGAGCACGCTACCATCACACCACGGTGGCCTCCATATTCTGACTTCCTTATACCAAAACGATCCTTGTGGAAAAAATTTATTTACCCATGTCCTAACTTAAGTAACTTTTAAGATAACTTGTTGAAATTTAGTATATGAGTGTCCCGGCACCCATCCCTCATCACTATTTAATATGAGCGACATCGGACGATAACCACCAGCGTTTTATATATATGAAAAGTTTGGAAAAAACTAAACACGTAATTATTAAGCAACTAATGCAGCTACAAAAACTAAATTTCATAACTATTTTGAAATTAAAATGAATTTTCTAAACTTTCGAACAGGACGTGGCACCGCCGACTACTGAAAGAATTAATTTTTAAAAATGTATTGGTCGTAAGTCAAAATTGCTTAAATTGTCATCACGAAATTTGGTAAATTGATTGACCTCGTCATAGGAAAGAAGCATGAAAAAAATTTACGAAATCGAGAAAGGGTCACGCTCACTTTATATAAGAATTTTTTTTTATATCTAAAGGGTATGAAAAGAAAACTCATAAGTAAAGAATATTTATAAATGTGAGTGGCATCGCCTCATTTTCACCAAGCATTTTCTCACGTTTCGGGAGCCAAAACTCAAAGGCCAGTTGATGTTTCTTAGCAAAATTTAGGACACATATTTTGCTTATAATCTTAAAGATCACGCCCATTTTTATATAAAGTGGTTTATAAGGACCGCCGATGAGTATAAAAGCTATTACGTTGTATTTATAACAAAAAAAGAAATAAATATAAAAAATTGAAATAGGTGTAGAAGTTAATGTATCTTGACAAAATTCGGTACGAAATTTGTCTTATAACCAAAGAGGATAACTATAATGCTCGTGTTCCAATGACACATGAACCAGATACGGATAGAGATTTAATACGAATTAATGGTGACTTATAACCATAAAGCCATAACCAGATAAAACAGCTGATCGAACCTACCTTATGGAAATAATGTAATCGATTAATGGTGCCATACCATAACGCTAACTCGATTACATTGATTTCCATAAGGTAGGTGTGATCAGCTGTTTTATCTGGTTATGGCTTTATGGTTATAAGTCACCATTAATTCGCCCTTTAACATGCAAATGCAACAATGTGAACCATATGGATCACATTGTTGTGACCAGTCTGCTACGATTGGCGTGTAACTCGCTGGAAATTAAAAAAATGTTTGCCTAATGTTTTCCAAGAGGGGTATTTTCAATTGTATCGCATTTATCCATGCCGTGTATTACCGTATGCAAATGTGATTTTTCGAAAGAGATTTAATTATTTAATTAAATACAGTCAAAAAAAAACACAAATACCCCACGAAAATGTATAGAAGACATTTATGCACATCTCGCCCAAAAAAAACCTACGACTAACATAACGAAAACATTATACAAAGTAACGAATGAAGTCTCTTATTATATTTATCCTCTGTGTTATAACGCCAAATAGCTTTGCAAAAAATTAGAGATATTGGAGGTTTAAAAGGATCCTAGGTGAATATAACAGGTTAGTATTCTTGCAGAAAATAGCTTTATTTTAACGGTTTTTACTTCTAAAGTACATTTATAACAATAAAGTGAATAAATAAAAACCCTTTTAAAATGGGTACCGCACCCTTTTTGAGAGTTAATTGGCCTATTTTTCCGAATGGGAAGTTTCTTATTTCCCTCTATCTCCATATTATTTAAGCACGGCGTCATGTCGCTAAAAGACAAGCCTATTAAATACATTGATGAATCTAGAGAGAACGTAACAATATTAAAAAACACGTATTGTAGTGAATTTATAAGTAAAGCTACAGTATACAATAATTTTAATATGTGTACTTTGAAAATAAACTTCTGTTAAAAAGTTGTATGCAAAACACGGGTTTGTTTTTGTTTACCAGAATGCAGTGTCCTCAAAATTGAGGCGTGTCAAAACGTTGAAAATTTAAAAACAAAAAACCTGGCGGTACTCGGAATATTAAAAGTTATAAATATTGTGACGAATATTAGTGACACTAGTGATATTCACATCATTAGTCTGATGCTAAGTAAATGGAGCCACAACATCAATAAAGCAGGCTGTTTGCGTCTAATTGGCATCTCTATATGTAATCATATCAAACGTCAATTAGTGGCATTGGCAGCACTTACTGTCAGCTGTCAATGGCTACTTCCGTTTATCTTAAAAGTAATTAAGCAAAGAAAAATAAGTGCAAGTGTTTTTTATAATTGGCTATAATCCTCGCGTAAGTAAAACTTACAACCCGCAACCCGCATTTTAACGCTAAAATGTTGGTCCTTCGAGCCGGATCGCGCAATACTTCCGCAAAATACAGTCCACATCGCTTTAATTAAAACATTTCATAAAAACCCGCAAATAAAAAATGTCTTTTGTAATTGATATTAGAGAAAAATTGTATGTTTACAAACGGCGATGGTTACTAGGACGTGTTTCTGAATTTCACTTCTTCATCAGCTAGCTTTTCGGGAGCTGTGCGTTGAACTCGAATCTCCAACATTCATATCAGCGCAAGCCTTTAGCTGCTAAGCCATATGAATGTTCCGTTGTTCGCTGTACAATTGGTCTCTAAGAGTTGCCTTTTTGTTTATATTCCTTTTGATCACCCTTCAATATAGAGCTACTCCAGTGCCAAGAATTTGGCGTTGTCGATTGGGATGAGTTAGTTCCTCCTGAGATAGCTACAGATTTGTTAACGCATAGAAAGGAGCGGGCCATGCTTTCATCGCTCAAGCTAAATCGCTGGCTTGGTACTAGTCCAAACGCCGACGCAGAGTTCCGTGTTTTCTCTGACGCATCAGAGGCTGTCTATGCAGCCGCTATTTACTGCCGCACGTAGTCATCAAACGACGAGATAAACGTCGTGCTCATTGCTGCGAAAACCAAAGTAGCTCCGCTAAAAACAACTTCGTTACCTCGTCTGGAACTCTGCGCAGCTCATCTAGGCGCTAAAATCGTCCGCTTAATTCAACAAAGTTTTGGCCACAAACTTGAAAAGCTGTACGCGTGGTCAGCCTCAACGATAACGTTGGCATGGCTGCAATCAAATCCAAATCGTTGGCCAACGTTCATTGCAAATCGTGTAGCCGATATACAAGAAGTCTTGCAGTCATCGCATTTGAGACAGGTCATCTCAGAGCATAACCTTGCTCGGGGTCTCACACCTGCACAGCTCCTCGATCACCGCTTATGGTGGCATGGGGCCATACTGGTTATCCGAAACCGATCGTTTTTGGACGCAACACATAACGAAACATACTACGAGTTTGGAACTGAAATCAATCAAAGCTAGTTCTCATGTAACGCAAACGCACGAAGATTGGGATTTACTAACGAAATTTTACTCTTACAACAAACTCAAACGAGTGACCGCACATATACTTCGCTTCATAAACAACGCTCGCATATCTGCTCAGAAGTCGAATGCACACGAACGGCTGCTGCCGGACCATTAACATGCCCTGAAATCCGCAAAGCCGAATTATCTTTGGTAAGCTAACGTTTTCCAACAAGAAATTTCTATTGCAGGTCAGGGAAGATAGTAATACCGATACGTAGTAGCCTCGTTCGTCATCAGCCGACGACGTAGGCATTTTACGAGTAGGAGGTCGAATTAAGAACGCATCGTGCACGAACGATATAAAACATCCGATAATTTTGCCTAAAAATTCACCGCTCGCTAAAGCAATAACCGCTGAAACTCACATCGTATGTTGCACGCTGGCCCGCAAATGATGCAAGCTGCTATACAACGTAAATTTTGGATCCCTGGCATTCGCAATTTAGTCGGGGTACATACCGCCATTGCGTACGATGCAAATGCTCGAACCGCAAACCGCTACAGCAGCAGATGTGCGATCTACCACCTAGCAGCGTTACGAGTACGCGATGCTACCTTCAAAGTGCGGTCGATTTTGCTGGCCCATATAACGTAAAATTTACTCATGGTAGAGGCGCGAAATCAACAAAGGCGTACATATGCTCATTTGTATGTATGAGTACAGGCCCCATGCACCTAGAATTGGCCGGAGACCTCACTTCTGCAAGCTTTATCGCCGCATTCAAACGTTTCACCAAACGAAGAGGACATTGTCAGCATATGTTCTCCGACAATGGCACGAACTTTGTCGGTGCCGAAAAGGAGCTACGTGCCGCGTTTGAAAGGTGCCTTAACGACGACAGTTTGCATCTTACTTCGCCAACACCAAACTCACCTGGCATTTTAACCCTCCAAGCGATCCGCACATGGGGCGGTTATTGGGAGGCTGGAATTAAGCGCATAAAGCATCATTTAAACCGCGTACTAGACTCCGCATTACTATCTTACGAAGAGTTTTCAAACAGTCCTAACCGAGGTGGAAGCATGCGTCAATTCTCGACCACTCTGCTGGATACCTTCTGACATACAAGACTTCGAAGTGCTAACACCTGGCCGCTTTATGATCGGCGAACCAATAACGGGGTTACCGGAGCTTGACACAGAACCTTTCAAGGGCAACCTTCATCAGCGGCGGCAAGCAATCACAGCAATAAGGCAGCACTTCTGGAAGCGATGCCGAGACGAATATCTCGCGAATCTTCAGCGACGATCGAAGTGGGTTCGTCCAACGCAAAACCTACAACGAGATGATGTCGTAGTTATACACGACAACAACGCTCCGCCCACTAAATAGAAACTTGGTCGACTTCTCGACAGCTATACCGGCTCAGATGATCGCGTACGAATTGTCAACCTACGAACATCCGAAGGAGAGCTGCTAAGATCTATTGCGAATCTATCATTATTACCAACAAAAACAGATATTTTTTCACTTTGAATTTTATTGATGTAAACTTTAAATACTTTGTACCTTTTCTAATTTTGAACGGCAGTTCAAGGCGGTCGGCATGTTTGCGCCTAATTGGCATCTCTATATGTAATCATAGCACATGTCAATTAGTGGCATTGGCAGCACTGACTGTCAGCTGTCAATGGCTACTTCCGTTTATCTTAAAAGTAATTAAACAAAGAAAAACAAGTGCAAGTGTTTTTTATAATCGGCTATAATCCTCGCGTATATAAAACTTACAACCCGCAACCCGCATTTTAACGCTAACAGTCACTTGTATCTACATAAACGAATCAATCATTATGTCTACACATATGTACGTACACGCAACGGAGAAGCAACGCACAATCACATGCATATAGCTGATATACTCCCAAAAGTATGCAATCATTCGTACAAGTATCACTCACACATACACACGCATGGGCTATGAGAGAAGCTATAAATCGTGCATCTGTAGTTACAGTTGAGTAATTTTACAGCTGATAACTAACTAGTAAGTTTTGGAAATAGAAGCGCATAGATATATGTCAACGAGGCAACCGCACATTATAAATGCAGCAACAGTTGAGGCACGACAATCAGTTTGATTTAAGCACGCTATCTGTCGAGCAATAGAAGTGTTATTTTGAAAGTAGTCTAATAAAGACGATTTTGCATTATCGAATATTGGAGTTATTTATTCAACAGTTTAGTGATTCGAACATTAGCAGAAGGTTGCAAATAAGCGGAATTGCAGTAAATACGTTACAATTGGTGTCAGAAGAGGAATTGTTGAATAAATTCCGAAGCTTTTGAATACAACTTGGGACATGGCAAAGTTAGTGAATTAAAGATCCAGCAACTGAAAAAGGAGTTGGGAGAACCGTGGATTGAATACAACGGGCAATAAACTTCAAGCACGGCTACGAGAGGTAATGGAGTCGCAAGGAATTGATGTGGACGAATATGTCTTTTATCCTGATGTGGAGAAGAACGAAACATCACAAACAGTTACTGAGAACAGACTTGAACACGATTTTGGCTGCAATATATGCTCAAACATCGACAGTAATATCCAGGATGGAAACACAGGAGACACGTATATCCGAAATGTCGTCGCAATTGTCATCTCTGCTGGAATCGCCGGAGAACCGTATAACAGCGAAGATTGAAGCACAAGAGGCACGAATATCCGAAATGTCGGCGCAAATTTCAGCACAGATATCATCGCAGATATCTGTTCATCTGGAAGATCAAGAAGGACGTATTTCCTCGAAGCTGAAGGCGCAAGAAACAAAAATTTTATATTTTGAGAAAAAAATCGAGGCCGAGGGGATCCTTTGAGAGGACGTATCGAGCAGTTGCAACTAAATCGCCCAGCAGTTTCAACGAGTAATCAAAAGGTAAAGACACACTGCTTTGACTTTTTTGTACTTTCCAGGTCTTTAAGCTAAAATTTGAGAACACCGCAACAGTGAACAACTGGAATGCTGAAGATAAAGTTGCTGCACTCTTCATGGCATTGAAAGGACTAGCTGCCAAAATCTTACAGACTATTCCAGAGTACGAACGGAACAGTTATGAACGCATTGGTGGCTGCTGTAGAACGAAGGTACGGAAGCGAATACAGAAAACAGATATATCAAATAAAATTGCAAAACCGTTACCAAAAGTTAATGAGACTTTGCAAGAGTTTGCTTCGGATGTTGAGAGGTTGGCACATTTGATAAATGCGTACGCACCCGTGGAGTACACCGAGAAGGTAAAAATCCAGAGTTTTATAAATGGCATACGGGACGTAGAAACGAAGCGAGCGAAATATCCAAACACAAAACCAACATTCGCAGGAACGGTATCGCATGCACTGACTCAGGAAACAGCCTCAGTTTCGAGTAAGCCAGAGTACAAAGCTCATTGCGTGGAAGTGGAAATGCCAGACTGGGTGGACACAATTGTGGAAGCACTGAAGGGGTTACAACAGAAAAATGCCGGAGTTATGAAGTGTTTCAAGTGCGGTAACCTAAGTCACGTTGCACGTCATTGCAGCACCGGTCCTGGTAGTTCCAACTTGTGTGGCCATAAACGTAAAGCTGGAGGAGATAAGCAAGAGCGAGTCAGATGTAAAGAACGAAAACTTGTCCCAGCTATTGGAAGAAACTCGAGCAGTCTTACCGTCAAAGGAAATGTGGATGGCAAGGAGCGTGTACTGACTTTAGATACGGGCGCATCTCATTCCTTAATCCGATCTTTCTGGTCAACAGGAGAGTAAAACCGTTACCTGGAGCAAGGTTGCGTACGGTCAGAGGCAAGTATAACCAAGTCCAGGGAGAAGTGATATGTGAAGTCGTAATTGGGAAAATCATGGTTCTGCACAAATTCATTGTGGCGGAGATTGTTGATGAAGTCATATTGGGAGTGGACTTCTTATTTGACCATGACATCTGGATCGATATGCGAAAAAAGAATTATGCGCTATGAGAACCAGGATGTGCCACTTAACTTCAGTTTGAAAAAGGGTTCAGCAGTAATCGAGTGCTGGTGAAAGAGATTCGACAAAAACCACAAAAGTCAAAGGCAGCAGATCGGGCAAGGGTTGATGGAATGAATGGGCCAAACAAATAAACATCGAAGGTACCTGCGAAAAAAAAAGCACTGGCATTGACAAACCCTAATAGACGCACTTTAACGACTGAAAGAATTTTCCAGAAAGAATGCAAGGGTGGTTTCAAGCCAGCGCGCACTTCTGTTGTGAAACGTCAAGACAATACTGATGATGCAAAGTCAATCTGTCAAGATCAAGCTCTGCGCAATAGTTCTTCAATGGCCAAAGAACAGAGTGTGAGGGAACGGCCCCAGGGTATTGAGTAGTAAGATGAAACACAGGTACGACAAGAACTTTAATTCGGAAGGTTTCTTGGAGGGAGATTTGGTACTGCTATACAACGCTCACCGGCGGAAAGGTGTTCCATCCAAATATCGGTGCAGTTGGGAAGGCCCGTACAGAGTTGTGAAGAGGATCAGTGATGTCATCTACCGTATACAAGCAATTGGTGAAACCACGAAATAGAAGGGTGGTTCATTTGGAGAGGCTAGCAGCGGTTAGATCGAGAGATTTGTCTGATCGGGACGATCAGACTTACGTGGAGTGCAGAGTGACGAATATTAGTGACACTAAGTGATACTCACATCACTAGTCTGATGCTAAGTAAATGGAGCCACAACAACAATAAAGCAGACAGTCACTAGTATCTACATTAATTAATCAATCATTATGTCTACACATATGTAAGTAAACGCAGCGGAGAAGCATCGCTCAAACACATGCATATAGCTGATATACTCCCAAAAGTATGCTATCATTTATGCAAGTATCACTCACATATACACACGCACGGGCTATGAGAGAAGCTATAAATCGTGCATCTGTAGTTACAGCTGAGTAGTTTTATACCTGATAACTAACTACTAATTTCTGAGATAGAAGCGCCTAGAAATATGTCAACGAGGAATCCGCACAGTATAAAAGCAGCAACAGTTGAGGCACGACAATCAGTTTGATTTAAGCACGCTATCTGTCGAGCAATAGAAGTGTTATTTTGAAAGTAGTCTAATAAAGACCATTTTGCATTATCGAATATTGGAGTTACTTATTCAACAGTTTAGTGATTCGAACGTTAGCAAAAGGTTGCAAATAAGCGGAATTGCAGTAAATTCGTTACAATATGCTCACTAATTAAGTTAACTAATTTATTTATTTAATTATGTTAATGAATCATAATAACAATAATAATATTACAAAAATTCTAAAGATATTTGTTCAAGGTAATCGACTACCAAAGAAAATTTTGAATACTTACGTTTATGTAAATGAATGTCAAGTTTATAATAGCATTAGCGCTCATAGATTCCTCCGATTTTTTTTCGTATGCCTGCAGAGTTTCAATAGCTTGAATAACGTCATTATGCCGCAAATAAACTAATGCTTTGTTTAACTCAAGTTCGTTAGCCATCCAAGCCAAATGTGTAGTCCTTATAACATCAATGCACCAGTTGTAACCTGCAAAATAAGTTACACAAAGCGGAAAATCACATATAGCGGAAACGGAGCGGCAATGACACTGCTCTGCGCAACACCGCGCAAAGAAGTCGGCCAATTAGTCCCGCTGCCGCTTACTATATCACCATAATCGTTAAATCTAAACAAGAGAGCAAGTGGCGCATTTTTAATCCCGGTGAACATCACTTAATACCGTCATACAAACAGTATGGGCATAAGAAATAGTTGACAGACCGCTCTTTCCGCTCTTGTTTAATAAAATCTTGATTGAAATTAAAACTGTGATTAAAATTTTGGATTGCGAAATGCATATTAAACAATATTTTTCTGGGCTTAGAACCGAACCGGTTCATAAGCCGACTCATCCGCTATTTTGCTGCTTTCAACCTATTCGAACTTATTTTAAAATTGGAAAATGGAACAAAAAACAACAACAAAAAATGGTTTGGTTCAAACTGAAATTCACCAAATTAATTCAAAAATTAATTTTTCTCCACTTTGCTTTCAAACTTTTTGATGTATCATATGTATATATTAAACAAGGAAAACATGAATTAAAACAAAAGGCTTCAAAATGTAACAAGGAGTTTATTAATGTATCAAAACTTAAAATTATTTAGGCATTAGTATTTGTAAACAGAATTAAATGATAACTGCACAATTCCACTGTTATCAAATCATCAAGCTCAATGTAACATAATACAAGAAATAATATTTCAATACAAATTTTAGACCACGGCAATATTGTAATAACTAATGAACATACTTGGAATGGGTTAAAAATAAAAGGAACACATTTAGTACCTACAGTTTAAGATTTCTACAAGTATAGATAATAAAACATATGTATGTGATCCATCAAGAAGAAATTAAGAATGTTATTCACGCACATAAATAACGAACAAGTAGATGTATTGAAAATACTAGCATCAAACTCGAATTATAAATTTAATAATATTCAATTAAATTAAATTTACACTGTATATTATTTTTTTCATAATAACTTATGCCTAACAATTTACTTGTACATAAAATTAAGCCAATATCAATGAAAGCAACGAGAGGAAAAGATACACTTAATATTCCAAAGAGCATATGAAGCCGTACTCCTCCGACTACATCAGATTTGAGATTGGCACATTTCATTTTAAACACCGGGGAGAGTTACCCACGATGACACACACACTACAAACACACGATACTATTGTTCACAGACAATAACGACGATAAACAGTACAAACATACTCTTTTTCCCTTCACGTGATAATACAAAACAAAATAATGATTATTTCTTCAAACTGGCTCTAGGTCAATAAATTAAACAAGTTGTTGTTGTTTTGTTCCAATATATTTCGATCTCCAACGGAGATCGTCATCGGGGACGAAACCTTAGATTTGCTAAATTCATACCACAAAGATATACAATTCAAGATGGAGTTGGAAAAAGATGGAAAATTACCATTTTTAGACTCCTTGGTATGTAAAATAAGCAATAAATTAAAGTAGATTGGTACCAAAAGCCTACATCTTCAGGACGTATTATAAATTATTTATCTAAACATCCGAAAAGTATGATTTTAATACAGCGAAAAATTTATCCGGCGAGTTTTAGATACTAGTGATTCAATTTTCCACCTGAGAATAAAAAACGTATCGAGCACATTCTCAAGATGAACGATTTCCCGTCCGGGGTAATACGTAGGTTGATAAACACGCATCATAGGGTACCAAATCAAAAATCGAAGGTAAAAAACCGATCACATATAAATCTATTATATATATACCTGGCTTGTCCGAAAGAGTACAATGCTCAAATATTTATGATAAAGAAAGGTCGGAATTGCACACAAACCGGCGTACACAAACCAAATATTTTTCAAGAATATGAAAAGTAAATTAGAAACGATGGAGAAAAACAATATTGTATACAAGATACCATGTGCAGGAGACGGAGATAACATTTGTGCGAAAGAATATGTTGGCACAACGAAAAATAAGTTAAAAACAAGAATAGCAGGGCACCGATCTGACATCAAATGTTTACAATCAAGCAATACACATAAAACAGCACTTCCGGCCCACTGTGCGGAGAGCGGACATAAACCAGACTTTGACGCTGTGAGCATACTACAGCAAGAACAGCATTACAACAAACGCTTTACTTTGGAGATGCTCCACATAATAGACACGGACGAGAACAAAAGATTGAACTACAAGAAAGACTCTGAATGTGTGCACACATCTACCGCCACTTACTTGACTCGCGAAAATCAGTTCAACAACAGAATCTCGAACAGACGCTGCCCACCTAACATCTGAACTCATGTATGTATGTTTGCAGTAATGCTAATATGTTTATACATACATATATATATAAATTTGCCTGTGATAAATTGTGTAAAATAAAGTGTTTATTTATTTATTATTGTAGTCCCCGATGACGATCTCCGTTGGAGATCGAAATATATTGGAACAAAAACAACAACAACTTGTTTAATTTATTGACCTAGAGCCAGTTTGAAGAAATAATTGTTTAAATTTAAAGGTCGCCAAAAATCAAAATTTGTTAAAAATAATGATAGGTAAACAATACGAACATACTCTTTGTCCGTTTATACAATAGCAATACAAATATATTTATAGATCAAGCCATAACATGATAACGTTTATGTAAAAACATGTAAACATGTTTAACATGTTTTAAGAACAACCTTATGACAAACCAAATTGTATATAGAAATAGTATAAATAGATGTAAGCATTGAATTGAATAAAGGATTTCCTGCTCAGGAAAATATAGTTTTTTTATTTTGCACACAGATTTTTAACTCCAAAAGGTATTCGTCGGATACATTTATAGATACGATAATTTGTAGGTGGGTTATGTATGTACCTATATACCTATATAAGCACTCACGGTATACAGTTACATCCACCAATGTACTCTGGCCCGACGAGAGGGGAGGGGGAATGGGAGGATTCTCCCCAGCCCGGGGCTTCTCAGGGGGTCCGCGATTTAGAGGTACTAACACATTGTTTTTTTTTATTCAGGAGAGTCTTTAGTTGTTCCATGTTCAAATTTAAAGCCAAATTTCAAAAGCAACGAATATTGATCATGAGTTTTGCCTGGGCCTTCGAACAGTGAGGATACAATAAAACATGAAACAAAAATGTATGTTTACATGAATCGGAAATCGTAAAGTTTTCGTGGTGACACTGATTAAGGTTCACCTTCAAAAAGTCTTCCAACAATACCACCAACTCTGTATCAAAGTCCAGATTATTTAAACGACTTCGATATCGGTACCGTGAATAATGAGCTTTTGCGATCTGAAGAAGTCAACGAAATAATTCGCGAGGTCATCAAAAGTGTCCTGTTATTTTTCCACGTGATGACGAGGCATTTCCTACCTCGTTGTTAAACAGAATCTTGCCGATAGAGAGAAAGTGGAACTGGTTAGTGTGGAGTGCCAGTAGCAATGCTTTTTATTGCCTACCATGTCGTCCGTTAAGCACCAATACTTTAAATGGACCTAAAATTTGTTGTCCTGGCAGATATTTTAAATTCCAGGTATGGAAGAAGCTATACGATAAACTGCCATCACACGAAAATACTCGAGATCACATTAAATGTTATATTCAATGGCGATCTTTACAAAATCTAATTCAAAAGGATGCTGCAATTGATACAGTTATCAATGAACAGCTAATCACTGAAACTCGAAAGTGAAAAGAAATTTTATATAGAATTTTGGACACTATTTTATTTTTGGGTGAAAGAGGGCTAGCTTTCAAAGGCGATGTATATATCTTAGGGAATAAAACAATGGACATTTTTTGGGCATCTAAGATCTCATAAGCCATTATGATTCGATACTTAGAGATCAATTGGAGAAGGTTAGGATTTCACAACAGCAGCACAAACGTTTACAAATGCACTATCTCTCCCAGACATTCAGAATGAGCTTATAGAAATTTGTGCAAAACACGTGAGGGAAACTATATTAGATCAACGCAAGAAAGCCAATATTTTGCTATTTTCATTGATCTGCGCGTGATGTTAGTCACGTTGAACAGACTACGTTCATTTTGCGCTACCTCCATTTCAATTCGAATGCAAAAAATTTTACAATTAATGAACGGTTTTTGGCTCTCGTGGATTGTAACCAAAAAACTGGTCAGGAAATCGCTGATTTAATTTGCCATACTCTAGGTAACATGAAATCCCATTAAAAGATTACTCGCCTTGTGCAACCCTCAGTCTCAATTTATGTGGTGTTGATGCTGCGGAATGTTGTACGGCTGCAATTAATTTCTTCGGAGTTGTACAAAAATATTTTACTATTTTCAGCAGCACTCCACAACGATGGGACATCCTAAAAGAAATTGTACCGAGCTCTCTCCATAGTCTTTCAGACAAAGCCAAATTTGACTGCGCAAGCTTACGAAGATGTTACGGGCATTCTCAAGTACATCAACAAGTTCAAATGTATCTTGCTGTCCTCAATTTGGTTCAAAATACTGACTACCATTAATGAAAGAAACGTGGTACTCTAAGCTAGATACGCCGACATAGATGTTGAGGTCCGACATCTACATGCGTTATAAGCTGATTTGAAGTTGATCAGGAACCAATGGAAACCATTTTAAACGAATGCAAAACAGTTGCTATTCAATTGAACATCTCGCCAAAGTTTCCGGACATTCGAAAGAGAAAACCCAAAAGACGTTTTGAAGATAATGGAAAGAGATGATTACGGAAGATTCAGAGTCTTATATTAAAGACAATACATTCCTGGTGATCGTTGATTCGGTAATTACTGTGCATTACTTAACGATTTGCAGCTATGAGAAATTTGAGCGAAACGTTTCCCTTTTGTGGCATTGAAGACATGGATGAAACTACGGTTCGGGCGAGCGCAGCAAAATTATGTCAAAAATACAAGTCGGACATTTTTCAAAGCTTAGAATGCGAAATAATTCACTTGAAACACATTTACGAGTCAAACTTTGATAAAGGTCTGTCAAGATGCGACAAGAAATGCTTCGAGATCGAAATTGTTCCTAATTTCAAATATCTGGGTATTATAATAGATCAAAATCTAAGTTGGCCATCACATATCTCTGCTGTCAAGCAATATATGCTATCAGCCGTACGTTCTTTCTATACTTTAATTAATCCACTCAAAATTGCAATACGGGGTCAGTTGTTGGGGTTGTGCCTACAGCATTAAGATTACATCTCTGCTAGTCCTTCAGAAGTGTCTTATTCGAAGAATGTGCAACACTGGTCATCTAACGCACTCTTATGGATCATTTCAGAAAAATTAATATCCTTCCCTTACGTCACTTATATTATTTTAAAGTTTTAAAAATTTTCTTTAATAGAGGCGCGTATACACAAAGCCCTATCTACAATCGCTACGGTTTAAGAAGCAAATCGTCTTCTCACATAACCGTGCCTAGCTTTCGGACCACTTTTTTCGTACTTCTACACCACAAATCATGTAAATTATTTAATAAACTACCTGCAGAGTTACAACCGATTAGAAGGCAAAACTGTGTTCCTGAGGGAAGTGAAGCAGTGGCTTCTTGGTTTCAATCATGAAGATATTGAAATTCTGCTGCGACCTATAATGTAATTTCTCGCTGTCTTTTAAAAATATAGTAATAACTAATTATATGAAAGTATTTACTTTGCACCTCCAGTTTTTTTATATTCAATAGTTATATTAAGCTCACTTAAAGATATTTCCCTTTTCTTTGGTTTGTTCTTTTTTATATACATATATGTTCTTGTATTATCACTATGCGCCCCACAAGCATCTATATACAAAATGAAGGATATGACATTTCCATTGTTATTAAAATGAAAATTTAATGCCATTAACTATTTTCTTATTGTTATTATTTTAGTAATATTTTTATGAAAATTGTTAACTATTATAAGAAATAATGAATAAACAAACAAACAAACAACAACCATTAGAATTGCTAAATGCCATCTTGTTGTTTTACGTATCTTTTGCACTATACCTGTCACTGTAGCTAGTACAGAACGTTCCTTCAGCGTCCTCTCAAGAATCAAAAACTTTCGTAGATCGTTTCATCTCAAGAGCGAGTTTCAGGACTTGCCACGCTTTGTGTTGACTCCGTTTTGGCAGACAGTTAAAGTTTTATATCATTATAAACAATTTTACAGCGAAAAGAAGCAAGAAAAGCCACTCTTTGATATCGAACCTACTATATTGAATAATTAAAATTTATAATCGTCATTAAATTTATCAGAAATGTTATTAAAATGTACCAAATAACTAGAAAAGGTTATTTGAAACAATATGTGGCTGATGAAAGAGAATTTTATTTCTACTTTACAATAAATAAAATAAATAGTAAATATTCTGCGATAATTTTATTTCAGCTCTTAGCCCAAAAATCATTTAGTTGATGTGGCAAATTTTTTTGATGTAATCCATCATAATGATTAATGTATGAGACTTATTAATTCAAATTAATCAAATGTACTAATGGATTTTTATAGGGGCCGTAAATTGTTTAGTCCGGGCCCGGATTTTCTCACTACGGCCCTGAATGTACTTGTATGTACAAAACAATCAGTTCGTAGCCATACGTAATCCAAAATAGTGGATATATTTATTTTGGATATAACAAAATTGGCTAGACTTAAGGATGAAAGCTTTTGGGCGCCAACCTATGAATCGAATATTTTTTTTAATATGTATGGCAATTAGAGATATCGCTGTTTTCGATCCCGCATTGTTTTATATAATGAGTGTAGCAAAATATGCACATGTATATATGTGCCCTGGAATCATGAAAGGGACCTATTGTGCGAAAACAAGTTTTCGAGAAAAAGGCGTTTAAAGTTTATGTTTAGCTTGACTCTGTGCAGCGGCCGGCCGTTGTGAACGAATTTGTAACTAAATTTAAATAATTTCCCGATAAGCTACAAGCTGAAACTTGGAATATAATTCAGAACCCGATGAGAATGCAATAATAAGAAAAACAAGTAAGGAAGGTTAAGTTCGGGTATAACCGAACATTACATACTCAGTTGAGAGCTATGGTGACAACATAAGGGCAAATAACCATGTAGGAAAATGAACCGAGGGAAACCCTGGAATGTGTTTGTATGACATGTGTATCAAATGAAAGGCATTAAAGAGTATTTTATGAGGGAGTGGGCCATAGTTCTATAGGTGGACGCCATTTAGGGATATAGCCATAAAGGTGGATCAGGGTTGACTCTAGAATGCGTTTGTACGATATGGGTATCAAATGAAAGGTGTTAATGAGTATTTTAAAAGGGAGTAATCCTTAGTTCCATAGGTGGACGCCGTTTCGAAATATCGCCATAAAGGTGGACCAGGGGTGACTCTAGAATTTGTTTGTACAATATGGGTATCAAATGAAAGGTGTTAATGAGTATTTTAAAAGGGAGTAATCCTTAGTTCCATAGGTGGACGCCGTTTCGAGATATCGCCATAAAGGTGGGCCAGGGGTGACTCTAGAATTCTTTTGTGCAATATGGGTATCAAACGAAAGGAGTTAATGAGTATTTTAAAAGGGAGTGGGCCTTAGTTCTATAGGTGGACGCCTTTTCGAGTATCGCCATAAAGGTGGACCAGGGGTGACTCTAGACTTTGTTTGTACGATATGGGTATCAAATGAAAGGTGTTAATGAGTATTTTTAAAAGGGAGTGGGCCTTAGTTCTATAGGTGGACGCCTTTTCGAGATATCGCCATAAAGGTGGACCAGGGGTGACCCTAGAATTTGTTTGTACAATATGGGTATCAAAAGAAAGGTGTTATGAGTATTTTAAAAGGGAGTAATCCTTAGTTCCATAGGTGGACGCCGTTTCGAGATATCGCCATAAAGGTGGACCAGGGGTGACCCTAGAATTTGTTTGTACAATATGGGTATCAAAGAAAAGGTGTTAATGAGTATTTTAAAAGGGAGTAATCCTTAGTTCCATAGGTGGACGCCGTTTCGAGATATCGCCATAAAGGTGGACCAGGGGTGACCCTAGAATTTGTTTGTACATATGGGTATCAAAAAAGGTGTTTAATGAGTATTTTAAAAGGGAGTATCCTTAGTTCCATAGGTGGACGCCGTTTCGAGATATCGCCATAAAGGTGGACCAGGGGTGACCCTAGAATTTGTTTGTACAATATGGGTATCAAAGAAAGGTGTTAATGAGTATTTTAAAAGGGAGTAGTCCTTAGTTCCATAGGTGGACGCCGTTTCGAGATATCGCCATAAAGGTGGACCAGGGGTGACCCTAGAATTTGTTTGTACAATATGGGTATCAAAAGAAAGGTGTTAATGAGTATTTTAAAAGGGAGTAATCCTTAGTTCCATAGGTGGACGCCGTTTCGAGATATCGCCATAAAGGTGGACCAGGGGTGACTCTAGAATTTGTTTGTACAATATGGGTATCAAAAGAAAGGTTTAATGAGTATTTTAAAAGGGAGTGATGCCTTAGTTCCATAGGTGGACGCCGTTTCGAGATATCGCCATAAAGGTGGACCAGGGGTGACCCTAGAATTTGTTTGTACAATATGGGTATCAAAGAAAGGTGTTAATGAGTATTTTAAAAGGGAGTAATCCTTAGTTCCATAGGTGGACGCCGTTTCGAGATATCGCCATAAAGGTGGACCAGGGGTGACTCTAGAATTTGTTTGTACGATATGGGTATCAAATGAAAGGTGTTAATGAGTATTTTAAAAGGGAGTGGGGCCTTAGTTCTATAGGTGGACGCCTTTTCGAGATATCGCCATAAAGGTGGACCAGGGGTGACTCTAGAATGAGTTTGTACGATATGGGTATCAAATTAAAGGTATTAATGAGAGTTTTAAAAGGGAGTGGTGGTAGTTGTATATGTGAAGGCGTTTTCCAGATATCGACCAAAATGTGGACCAGGGTGACCCAGAACATCATCTGTTGGATACCGCTAATTTATTTATATATGTAATACCTGCCAAGATTTTAAGGGTTTTTTATTTCGCCCTGCAGAACTTTTTCATTTTCTTCTACTTAATATGGTAGGTGTCACAACCATTTTATAAAGTTTTTTCTAAAGTTATATTTCGCGTCAATAAAACAATCCATACCTTACCATGTTTCATCCCTTTTTTCGTATTTGGTATAGAATTATGGCATTTTTTTCATTTTTCGTAATTTTCGATATCGAAAAAGTGGGCGTGGTCATAGTCGGATTTCGTTCATTTTTTCATACCAAGATAAAGTGAGTTCAGTAAGTACGTGAACTAAGTTTCATTAAAGATATGTCGATTTTTGCTCAAGTTATCGTGTTAACGGCCATGCGGAAGGACAGACGGACGACTGTGTATAAAAACTGGGCGTGGCATCAACCGATTTCGCCCATTTTCACAGAAAACAGTTAGCGTCATAAAATCTATGCCCCTACCAAATTTCAAAAGGATTGGTTAATTTTTGTTCGACTTATGGCGTTAAAAGTATCCTAGACAAATTAAATGAAAAAGGGCGGAGCCACGCCCATTTTGAAATTTTCTTTTATTTTTGTATTTTGTTGCACCATATCATTACTGGAGTTGAATGTTGACATAATTTACTTATATACTGTAAAGATATTAAATTTTTTGTTAAAATTTTACTTAAAAAAATTTTTTTTTAAAGTGGGCGTGGTCCTTCTCCGATTTTGCTAATTTTTATTAAGCGTACATATAGTAATAGGAGTAACGTTCCTGCCAAATTTCATCATGATATCTTCAACGACTGCCAAATTACAGCTTGCAAAATTTTAAATTACCTTCTTTTAAAAGTGGGCGGTGCCACGCCCATTGTCCAAAATTTTACTAATTTTCTATTCTGCGTCATAAGTTCAACTCATCTACCAAGTTTCGTCGCTTTATCTGTCTTTTGTAATGAATTATCGCACTTTTTCGGTTTTTCGAAATTTTCGATATCGAAAAAGTGGGCGTGGTTATAGTCCGATATCGTTCATTTTAAATAGCGATCTGAGATGAGTGCTCAGGAACCTACATACCAAATTTCATCAAGATACCTCAAAATTTACTCAAGTTATCGTGTTAACGGACGGACGGACGGACGGACATGGCTCAATCAAATTTTTTTTCGATCCTGATTATTTTGATATATGGAAGTCTATATCTATCTCGATTCCTTTATATATGTACAACCAACCGTTATCCAATCAAACTTAATATACTCTGTGAGCTCTGCTCAATGAGTATAAAAATTCCGTTAGGTGGATCGAAATATTTCAAAAAATCGTATTTTGTGGTCCGATTTGGCTTAATGCGATTTGTGAAAAACTAAGAAAGATTGAAAAACTACGGTTTGTTCCATTAGAAGAGCAATTTGTGGTCCGATTTGGCTTTAAATTCGATTGTGAAAAAACTAAGAATGGTTGAAAACTACGGTTTGTTCCATTGGAAAGAGCATTAAATTTCCTATAAGATCATTCAAAAAGTGAAACAACCGTATTTTCGCACATAGGTCCGTTTCATGATCAGGTCATATATACATATATAGGGTGGTCGTTTGTATAGACGAAAGTACCGATACGCGCCACGATTTTCGTAGGATTTGGGCTCAGGAAAAAATTCCACTACCATACCAAAAAAATAATTTTCGAGCCTGCGAATTTCATACTTTTTTCGACTTTGATTTTTAAGGTTTTTTGCAACGACCTATGTATGTGAATGTCTGCGACCCTGGTCGCCCAAGTAGCTATTTAAAGCCGTTTTGATGCCATGTAACTCGTCTAAACCTACGGAATGTTTATACGGTAAGTATACAACCAGCCAGAGTTGTTGATAAATTAAGACTATTCGGGATTGCTATCACAGATAACCCTCTGAGGTCTTCAGAAACGGGGTTCCAAGACATTAGCCGGGCTCTAGCTAGAGATTTGGATTTGCAGTTCTTCTAGCATTAGTCTGTATGGAATGCGATCTTTCCGCATGCATACCTACTGTCCAATGACCGTGCAGACTGCTATCAGTTGCGTGTGTTAGCTCTGTGTTTGTTCAGAAGACTTCTCGCCCTCTTTCCATCATGGTTTGGCAAATGGAATTTTGATATGCACAGGTGGTGATGTTATTCCACTTTGTTTTGTGCTTTCTTCAAGTAGAAGCGTTGGATATTCCCTTGGGCTACTGCTAAGGGTATGCCTACTTCGACACTGGTTATTTCCTCGTTCGTCTGCAATGAGCCCCTGCGTGCTAGCTCGTCGGCTTCTCGTTTACCTCTATCCCCTATGACCGGGACCCAGAGAACGCGTAGTTATAGATGGTGGATAACTGGATATGAGTCGCTTATAAGCCCACGACTATTTGTGTTAAGGTGTGGCGAGGATGGACAAAGGTTTGGGCGTGCTAGTAGTATGTAAATACCAAACTTTAGTTAATTATGAAATTCTCACATGCATATATATAGTGCGAGTATGTATACAAGACAAGTCAAGGAGCTCTTTAAAAGTGCTAAGGGACTTTTTCAAACGGCTCGGGCGAAGTTAGGCTCACATTAGAGATATGAGGGGTCATATATAAAATTTGGGTCCCTTTACACAGTTAGGACCCTCACTTTAAAATCTGAGTTCGATCCTCTCCTGAACGCTTGAGATCTGCCAAATGCAAAAAGCTCTACGCTTTCTTATACATCAGCCAGAACAAAACCGAAGCAACGATGCGCCTAAATGTAGGCAAGCGAAATTGTTTTTGCTGTATATATATTTGTGTCGTGTGTATATACTTTCCTTTCTCATTTTCCTTTCTCCATTTGAGCTGGAACTGCGTATTTACATACTATTGCTGCGTGGCCATCCGACAGGATGACAACTTTACCAGCTACATTCAAGCCCTCAGTGATTTGCCGGCTGCCACAATACGCGAGATTTCTGCTTGAAACACGCTGCAGTGCGATGGGAGTCTGAATGATGCAGACCATCTAGGGACTCAGAGAATACTCCGGCCCCACTCCCGGATTCATGACTTACTAAAAAAAATTTTGCATATGTATAGAACCCTGTCCCGACCCAAAAATGTCCGCTAAACGTCGGATCTATGGGTATATATGAAATTTTATAATCAAATGAAATATTTTTTAGTAGGTCATGAAGAAAAACGTTAAAATACCAAGTCGCAAAAAGTCAAAAAATTAAATTCGCAGGCGCGAAATTTGATTTGTGTGGGTAGGGGCGCGATATCGGTCAATAAACGCCCAGTCTAATGTATATACTTACCGGAGAATATGTTTAAATCACGCTTATATAGGCATCAGTCGCTGATATATTGCATGTATCTATACGCTTCGATATGCGCTTATTGCATCCATAAAATGTACTTGCATGTGGATGATTCAATCCGTGCATGCAACCATCAAACGCATGGAGTTTTGCTTCCAACAATCGAAAAATATCAAAAATAATCGAAACCAATCAAAAATAATCAGAAAAATTATGATTTTTTAATTTTTTTCTAATGGTAATCAAATATAATTGCTTTTTTCGCGAAAACAATTGAATTATCATTGGCCATTAAAATAATTATTACTAGAGCTAATGTTAAAATTTACACAGGTCTGCTTTAACCAGTATTCTTTTCGTTCAGGGAGCGTATTAATATGTTATTGTTGAATTCAAATAAAATTCAGATATTTTGACTTTGTTTGGTATGAGAATTTGATAAATTCTATGTTCGGCGCATGTTGTGTTCTGTGCGCAAATAGGTGATCGGCGTATATATGTTCTGGGTGTCCTCGCTATGGTTAAGCGAGGGATTGTGGGATGATTATCATGTATTTAGATATAATGGGTCTATGGTTGAGTCAGTAGTAGTAGAGGGTGGTGGTTATTTGTTTAATCAAAGGATCTTTAGGAACAAAATGCTGTTGTTCTCAAGGAAAAATTTTTATCAACCATACATAAAATAAAAAAAATAAATGGAAGGCGCAATCATCTCCGAAGAGCTCTTAGCCGAGCTTCTCTGCCAATTTGCGTCGTGGCCCGTTTGAATTTTCCTACAAATTGGCCGGACGGGACCTACTTGTTTTACGCGAACTCCGAACGGCTATCTGCAAGGCAGGTGAGTTTTCACTGAGAACCTTCATGGCAGAATACAGTAGGAGGGGCGGCCCCGCTTGAGAAAATTTCTTCTATTGAAAAATCTAGTTTTCTAAAATTTGATGTGGCTGGTTGCTCGGGGCCAGGATCTGTCGGTGTGGTAGGCGGAGCACGCTCACATCACACCACGGCGGCCGCATCACAAACATAGCAATCAGGTACACATTTCTAGGCAGAACATGAACTACGTATTTTAAACCGCCAGCAGCCGAGTGCTGGTAATATGATTCTGTATCTGTCACGTGCAAATAAATAATAATATTAATTTTCGCGATGTACATATTCGCAGGGATTAAGCACGCGTTTTTCTTCCAGGATGGGTTGTGCTGTTTTAATTGCTCCTTAGTACTTAAAGTCATACTTTTTCAATAATGATAGAATACAGAATGCAGTATCTGCAACTGAATTTATGCAATTTTATGATAAAAATCATAAAATTAAGTATGCTAGCAGTGGCGCAACGCTGAATAAATAATGGTTGGTTAAAAAGGAAATAGAAGTAGCAAAATTGCCAGTCAAACAAACCACGATGTAGAGCTAAATGGTTAGATCAGCTGCCTAAAGCGTATGATGTGAAGGCTTAGCACCCTTCGAAATATAGATCTATATGCGCAAGCTAATGCAGGGTGTCTGGAAAACTTCTCTACGTTACTATTCCCAAAAACCAAAAAGACAATTTCAAATTTAGAAAATTAACAAAATATAACAATAATTATCATTTAGAAAAAAATTATTGTTCTGGCCTGATGCTCGAATCGAACTTGGACTCATTTATCAACAGGCCGATAAAACAAAAACAATGCTTTATTATCTTTTGAAACGTTGCAGCATTATCAATTTCCTTGGAACGCATCAATTTTACTAGTAATACTCTAGGGACAGGGGCGAGTGTTAGTACACGGCCAAGTATTCGTCAAAAAAGTTTCGATAAGTATTCGGCGAAAAATGATTATGGATCGTGTCTCCCAATATATTTGGACGTATTTGGAACTCTTCTTCTCCTGCAGTATTTTTGTTATATTACATTTTGAGTGAAAAAAATTTAACCACACACAACAGTAGGACCAAAAAGGCAACAGGTGTATAAAATTGATGCGATACATGCGGTACTGAATTTGACACGTTAACTGAGATGATTCAGATGTAAGAGATCTACTGTTTGTACCTACTCCTCAACTTCGACGCTGAAAGGAAGCTAACGGAGCATCGTCACCGGTCCAACATTTAGCTGACAGTAGGATATCAAGTGAGCTGCTACAATGGCGGCCGCCGTGGTGTGTGGTGGTATACTTACTTCGGCCACCGGAGAACCTGGGAAAGTTTGGAAACAAGTTTTTTCAATTGAAAAAGTTTTGTTAACGGGTCGCCCCTCGGCAGTGAATTAGCAAACACTCGGTATTTCTGCCATGGAAAGCTTCTCAGTGGAACTCAACTTCCTTCCAGCTGCTGTTCGGAGTCGACATAGATAAAATTTGTAGGAAAAATTAAATAGCAGTACATTATAAGGAATGTGCTGATTAGTTCATGATTTTAGTGAATGCACAGCACGGTTTCATCGCTTTCGCTACCGACAAAAGTTGGAATATCTTTCGATTTGTATCCTCATATTCAATAATGTTGTCGATCCTATAGGGACGTCTATCTTTACGAAACAAGCACATACAGGTCTACTAAACTAAACACGTTACGACATACAACGGGACGGATCTTGATGAAAATCATGTTAAATGGCCTGGTGGCGGGGGCTTCATCGGCACAGGGGCGACGCGAAGGTTTATATAAGTAGAAAAATGGCAAGAGGCTGGAGACCAGTGTATTCAAACTATAGAAACGAGAGTAATTTATTTATTTATTTATTTAAAGTCGACACAAACGAAAACGGTCGACTGGTAAAGTATAAATTAGTAAAAAAAAGTATTATAACTTGTAAATTATAAGGTTAACATTGAATAAAAGTAAACTTATGCATTTAACAGTTTCAAATTGATCAGATCAGTCATCGTGAGGAGCTCAGAAGGGAGCTTACGCGAGGTGCTCAGAAAGGAGCTTGGTGCCCATAAGGGGCTGACGCGACGTGCTCATAAAGGAGACGGATGCCCAGTAGGGGGATCACGCGAACTCGTGCCTGTTTTTTACGGAAGAAATTAAATAACGTATCTAAAACTTAATATACATACATATAATGGATAGAATTATGAAATGAATTCAATATATTAATGAATACAGTTAGTTACTATTAAGAGAGGAAAGAACATATTTTTTAATGCAAAAAAGCGAGTCCGAAACATCAAATATGCTAGAGTGGGAGTTATATTCTGACACAAACAGCGGAAGGGCTATTTAATTCAAAATTTGTTCTACAAGGTTTTAGGTAGAGAGGTTTAAAATGTCTTGAAGGCCGGGAAGGGACATTAAAGTTTACTTCGCTCAACAGAAATGAGCTAGAGACCGAACAATTTAATAAATTAATCATAAATACAATTCCAAGCATTTCCCTACGACTAGCAAGGGTGGGAAGATTAATAAGTTTTCAGGCGGTTAGTATAAGGTGGCAGATTACACGTAGAATCCCAATGGAAATCTCTTAAGGAGAAAAGTAAGAATTGTTTTTGGACTGATTCTAGCCGATCAATATGAACCTGGTAGCTCGGGTTCCAAATTATTGCACCATATTCTAATATCGGCCTGACTAATGTTGTATAAAGAGCTTTAGTAACGAACGGGTCACTAAATTCTATAGACCATCGCTTTACAAACGCTAGAACACCTCTAGCCTTATTAACAGTTGCAGTAATATGAAGGTTGAAGTTAAGTTTATTGTCCATATTAACCAAGGTCTATAAAACTGTATACCTGTTCAAGATTATAATTGTTAAGAGATAGGAAGCTGGCTGAAGTAATCTACAAGAAAAGGAAATAAATTCCATTTTTTAAGATTATGTGGCATATAGTTGATGGTGCAGCAATTGCGCAATGCGTCCAGATCAGATTGTAAAAGAGACCTTTCTCGCTTGACGCATAGAATAAAAATTTTACATCTTCA